>JBBBDQ010000914.1:0-230000 GCA_037127315.1 Ascarosepion bandense
GAAGCAGGGGGCAAAAATAAATTGGACTGGAGAATGTATAAGGCTGACCCAGCCGAGAGTGAAAACGGGACAAAATAATACTTGGACAATGGGAATCTCGAACTGGATCATAACAAAAGCAATGAAGCCGGGAACAGGCCAGGACAAACACATTCACTCACATTAACTAGGCACAAAAGAGACTTCTACCTTAACCACGGGCGGGGTTCCAAAGGAATCCACCCCGATGCAACTAGCAGATCTAAAAGAGAAAATCAAGGCTAGCCCCGGTCACGCGAACCAGGCTCGCTGCATATACCCACCTTTCGCTGAACTCTGTCGGGTGCAGCCGTTTCCGTTCAGTTCTAATCTTAATTTTGAGCTGGTGCTCAAAATATCGGATTAGATCCTGATCCGAAAGACGACCGCCCCGCAAGACTTCCTCCAGACGCGTCATCCAAATCACCATTCTAGCCGTGGCCAGTAGCGACAGAAACACCATCCGCTTCACTCCAGAGTACGGGGGCGACACATTGTCCACAGCGTATGCGCGATCAATGAGCACAAGCTCCCGCGGCGCGATACGAGCAGTCAACTCGCCAACACGCGCCCACAACGGGCGAACGCGCGAACAATGGAAGAAGGCGTGCGCAGACGTCTCCTTAATTCCAAGGACGCAACGTTCACAATCTGGCAAATCCGCCAGGCCCATTGCGAAACGCTTGTCGTTGAGAGACAAACCATTCCGAGCCAATCGCCAGGTCAGAGAAAACTCAGAGTTGTTGAGCCAATCCGCACCTGGCGCCCAAGACCAATGAGAGCGATACTCCTCTCTCGACATGCCGAGCTTACTCCACAGTTCATCCTTCACGGCGCCCTCCACTAATCCCCGATAGAAGATTCTCCTAGGCCGTGAAAGGTCACTGGACCATGGAATGGCCCGAAGGGCCGTCAGACATTCGAGCAGGAATTTCGGCCGCCCCCAAGGCCTATTGCTAGTCCTCAGGAGCTGGGGAGTGATAGTGAGGCTAGGGAACATGTCCCTCACTACCCCCGCAAGCAACCGATCTTCCTCCAACGCGCGCCTGAGGAATGCCAACCTCGAAGCGAGCACGTGGCTCCTCAAGTGTGGCATCCCCAGACCCCCTTGACACGGACGGAGGCAACAGACTCCTTTGTCGACCATGTGTTTGCGTCCTCTCCAAAGACAGGAGAATAGCAAACGCTCGAGCGCCTTCTCATGATCGTCACAAAGGGGAAGTACAGACAGCCGGTAAAGCATTCTGGGAAAGAGGTATGTATTACACACCTCCGCCAGACCCTTCACGGAGAGACTCCGTCGACGCCAAATCTCGACCGACGCGCCGACCTTTGCCTGTACTTCTGACCAGTTTTTCTCCAACTGTAAGTCCGGACCGAACCAAACTCCGAGGAGCTTGACCGGCCCGTCCGTCCAGTCGAAGGGCCCCGGGAGGGAAACACCCTTCCAGGCACCTAACCGCAAGCCGGACGACTTGTCGCGGTTAATTCTGGCCCCTGTTACCTGTTCGTACCGTTCAAGCGCCTTCTGTACCGCCCTTATGTCCCTGCGGGAGGACACAAAGGTCGTTACGTCATCGGCGTACGCGGAAACCCTGGCTCGAGCTCCTCCAGGGACAGCAATTCCACGCAGGACCGGACTGCACGTCTCGTCCCTTAGCCGGCGAAGGAGAGGCTCCAACGCCAGGACGTAAAGGAGAGGCGACAGTGGACAACCCTGTCGGACCGACCTAGACAGCGCGAAAGCGCTCGACAGCTTCCCGTTCACCTGTACCACAGCCTTGGGGGAGCGATACAGAAGGCTAATCCAGCGGCTGAAGTCGGGTTTGAATCCGGCGGCCTGCAGGACAGCAGCCAGGTAGCCATGGTCAATCCTATCAAATGCCTTGGACTGATCCAAATTGATCAGCGCGGCCTCTTCGTCGTCTTCTACACCCTCTACGATCGTGCGGAATCAAGTGCAGGTTGCTCTGAATTGTTCGTCCCTTCACAGAACAAGTCTGATCCGGTTCCAACAGAGACTCGGCAACTAGCTGCAAGCGATTCGTCAGGATCTTGGCCAAAATCTTTAACTCTGTGTTTAGCAGAGTTATGGGCCTGTAATCATCTAATCCCCGCCCAACCTTCTTGCCTTTTCCCAACAGCGTGATCACGCCCCTGGTGATCCGACCGGGGATGGACCCCTGCCGAAACCAGTGGTTGAACACGACAGTCAAGAGCGGGACAAAAAGGTGCGACATCCTCAAGTACAATTCATAGGGCAAACCATCCAAACCTGGCGACTTGCCACTGCCGGTCTTCTTCAAAGCCGCGTAGACTTCGTCCTCCGTAATCTCCCCTTCGCAGCTAGCCGCTTCAGCCGGCAAAAGCCGGGGAAAGTCAGCCAAATAGCTGCGAAACTCCTCGTCACGGAGACCAGGCTCCTTGGTAAACCGGTGTTCGAAATGCTGCCGGAACGCCTCGCACATGTCGTCGGTGGACCGAAGGAGATGCCCCTCCGGGTCGCGCACTTCTCGAATGTACCGATCGCCGGCCCGACGAATTTCTTCCTTGCGCAGTTCTGCGCCCATGTTCACAGCTTCGGAAGACATCTTGCTTAACTTAGCTCTAATTACCTGACCCATATAGCGCTCGCTAGTCGTGCGCCTCAGGGCCTCCCTGGCTAAGGCTATCTCTAGGGGATCCCCACCAGCCTCCGCCCGGGCGAAATTAGCACTAAGTGTCTTTGCCTCCGCAGCCTTATCTAGTTTGAGCCGCTGGCTATATTTGGTGGCGAAAGACCTAATGGAGTCCTTAAGGTTAACCCACCACTTATTCCCAATGACTCGCCCAATTAACGCCCGCTGAACTAGTTTTGTCAGCTGGTCACGAAAGTCCCGCCTGTCCAGTAAGGACTGATTGAACTTCCAATAACCAGCCAACCTAGGCCTAAAGTCTAACACCACACGGGCACAAACGAGTTTGTGGTCCGTGTAGCCTAGCCAGTGGAACGTTGGACATTCTAAGAAGTCTATGTCGGCCACTCTCACTAACATCCTATCCAGGTACGCAGATACCCGGGTAGAAGGCCAATTAAGCGCCCACGTCCACATACTCCCATCCGGATGATCGACCCGGTATCTATCGACGAGACCAAATTCGTCGATCAGATCAACCAGGCTACGATCATCATCCTCCCGCTAGCGCCCCTCCCTCTATCCCATTTGGGGGTTAGGATGGCATTCCAGTCCCCAACTAAGATTAGCCGTGTTGAATGCACCATAAAGGGCTCCAACAGCCGAAAGAAAGAGACACGCTCACCTTGCTTATTGGGCGCATAAACCGCAATCAGCCGGAACAATTTGCTTTTCACTGCAATATCGGCCACGATCAGCCGGCCCTCGGCACCGACATGGACAAGGTCAACCTTCGCGTCCAGGGTACGCTTGACCAGCAAAGAAACACCTCTGGCTTGCCGGCTCCCATATGCTGAATAGACGACAAAGTCGTTAGACAGCACACAAGAGTCGACTTCGCAAACAAAGTGAGTCTCTTGGATCGCGGCCACATCCACGCCGAAGGACAAGAGGTCACGAAGCAGGCGAGCCGCCTTACCCCGATCCCTCAGGCCCTTCGCATTCAAGCTGGCTATCTTAATAGACATCTTTTAGTTCTGAAAAAGAAAAACAAAGAACATGCAACAAAGGCACTAGTCACATACGGGGAAAAAATCTCTGGTGGATGGGACCCCGACGGACTGTCCTAGGGACCCTGTACCTATATCGGACGTAATCCGTCCGTCTAGGACAATACCGCCGACGTCCGTGGGGTAGGTTAGCTTTACCACCCTATATAAGCAGGGGTGGAGGATAACCGGGAACCTCCCCGAACAATTTTTGCCCATTTTTTTGAGCTCAGGTGTATGCATTGTTGCCATCCTCAATTTAGGGTATTGCTTCTTGGCGTCTTCTATATGGTCCCAGACCCTCAGGTTACCCCCGGTATTTCTTACGAGGGTAATGACTCCTGGGGCCTGGGGAAAGTTTGTTGGGTCTTCCGTGGACATTTCTTTTACTGTAGTCAGTTTGAGGAGTGGCTTCAGCAGTTTTCGCCTCTGCGAAGACCACTCCTCCACAATGTCCTCATCTACTTTACACAAAGCGTCGCCTTGGGGGAGGGCTTTCTTCTTTTTTGCCCGTGAGGGAGTGGGAATAGGAGAAGGGGAGGGAGTGGGTGTTGCAGAAGTCTGTTTTTTCAAGGGGATCAAATTGAAGGTTGGGGACTGGGAAGCTTTGCGCGGGGAAGATGGTAGGCTTCTTGCCTTGTCGGCATATGTGTGTCTGACCGGGGAAACCGGCAATGATGCGCACTTGTTCCCATGATTGCTTCTTTCGGAGCTCCTGCCCCTTCTTCTGCTTTTTAGCTTGTCCTGCTGCTCCTCTTCTTCCTCTCTCCCGCGCTTCAAAGACGACGCTCTCCCTACCTCCATCGGTTCGTCCTTTTTGGGGGAGGAAACCCTTTCCCTCTCCTGTTTGGCGGGCGTATTTTTTGAGGTAGTCTCCTTTTGTTTTGGGGGTGATTTGACAGGCGGTGGCACCTTTGCCGGCACCTTAGCCGGAGACGGCGTTTTCGCCTTTTTCCTCGCCACCACCTGCCAATCGCCCTCCTTGCTGGCTGCTGGTACTGGTGTAGGAGAGGCTGTCTTCATTGCTTCCTTAGCTGGCTGCTGCTGCTTGGCTGGTTGGGCCTTTGGGGGGGGATTCTTAGATGGACAGATCTTTGCGACATGCTCCGCCGCCCCACAGACCCAACAGCAAGGCTTTCTGCCTTCTACGATTATAAAAATCGAACGACCCCTGCAGGTGAGGATGTTGGGAATTTTGGCGATATTCTCCTTATTCAGGGTCACCTGCAGGGTCATGTCGCCCGTGAGAAAACCGGCCTTGGACCGCAGCGAGGAGACTTCGGCCACTCTTCCATATTGCACGAAGAAGGCGCCAACATGATCCTCGGCAATGTCCATGGGGACGCCATGCAGGGTGACCTTAACTTTTCTAGTACCCATGTACTCCGTATTGATCAGGAGAGTTTTGGTCTCCAAGACCACACCAATTAGGTTTCTAGCTTCTTGTACGGAGCCAAGCAGGACGTCCCACATGGCATTGCCTCTCCTCGCCACGGCCAACGCTCTAATTTTTAGGGCTTGTAGCCCCTCCTCGAGTGTATCCCGAGGAACGCCGACCAACTTCTTTGTCTTCGGGTCCTTAGTGTACAGAGTGATGACTCTCGCTTCTATTTGAGCCAACTGATCCGGCACCGAAACGAGCTCTGTTCCTTTAATGTAATCCGCGTAGTCCTTAGCAATCTTCTCGTAATAATCCTCCCCTTTTAGCGACATTTTTTTGCCTCCCTTCCACCCAGAGGTCGAAGGTAAGGGGGATGCTGGAGCTGCTGCTAGTGTCACTGCTGGTACTGTAGAAGGGGGATTATCCCGAGGCGGTAGAGCCCAATCCCCCTCCTTTCCTCCCACCGACGCCGTGGTGGGAGGAACGCTTTCCATCGGCCCATCTGTGGCCATTGCACAAAGTGGTCGAACACCGGATCACTGCTTCCCGGTGTTTCGCGTTGTTAGACGCTACTTTTACGCTGGCCCGAGCTATAAACTCGGGCTGGAAAACCAGATTGTCAAGAAACAAGGAACTAACAAATATCACTGCGGAACAAATGTCAAACCTTGCTCTTATTACCATTCACTACAACAACAAAGCCGGGTGGGGTATGGGTGGTAATTATTTATTTGCAATAAATTACAAATTCTGGCACAAGGCCAACAAATGGGAGGGGGAACAAAAACTTGGGATGGTCTTCAGTAACTATCTTATACCTAGCTAATCCGATTCACGACCCATACATACGTTACAATTTTCTCATTCACCATAAAAATTTGTCCATCAACACTCATACCTATCAAGCACCAAAATACCGCAAAATCATACCGGGGACCTAAAAACACCCCAAATGTACATAAAAATTTCTGATTTTTACAATATATACAATAGTGTACAAAAATAAATTTAAAACTTTATTCATGAAATGACATGATGGGAAGGGGGAATGAAGAAACAAAAGTCCCCAAAACAAAAACAATTTCAAATGAATATATATACACAATGTTAGTAACACCCAAACACACCCACATAATTAAAGAGGCCACTGTATTCTGCCTTAAAAAAAGGACAAAATCAAGCAGCTCTCTTTCTAAGGGGAATGGATAAGCAGGGGGCAAAAATAAATTGGACTGGAGAATGTATAAGGCTGACCCAGCCGAGAGTGAAAACGGGACAAAATAATACTTGGACAATGGGAATCTCGAACTGGATCATAACAAAAGCAATGAAGCCGGGAACAGGCCAGGACAAACACATTCACTCACATTAACTAGGCACAAAAGAGACTTCTACCTTAACCACGGGCGGGGTTCCAAAGGAATCCACCCCGATGCAACTAGCAGATCTAAAAGAGAAAATCAAGGCTAGCCCCGGTCACGCGAACCAGGCTCGCTGCATATACCCACCTTTCGCTGAACTCTGTCGGGTGCAGCCGTTTCCGTTCAGTTCTAATCTTAATTTTGAGCTGGTGCTCAAAATATCGGATTAGATCCTGATCCGAAAGACGACCTCCCCGCAAGACTTCCTCCAGACGCGTCATCCAAATCACCATTCTAGCCGTGGCCAGTAGCGACAGAAACACCATCCGCTTCACTCCAGAGTACGGGGGCGACACATTGTCCACAGCGTATGCGCGATCAATGAGCACAAGCTCCCGCGGCGCGATACGAGCAGTCAACTCGCCAACACGCGCCCACAACGGGCGAACGCGCGAACAATGGAAGAAGGCGTGCGCAGACGTCTCCTTAATTCCAAGGACGCAACGTTCACAATCTGGCAAATCCGCCAGGCCCATTGCGAAACGCTTGTCGTTGAGAGACAAACCATTCCGAGCCAATCGCCAGGTCAGAGAAAACTCAGAGTTGTTGAGCCAATCCGCACCTGGCGCCCAAGACCAATGAGAGCGATACTCCTCTCTCGACATGCCGAGCTTACTCCACAGTTCATCCTTCACGGCGCCCTCCACTAATCCCCGATAGAAGATTCTCCTAGGCCGTGAAAGGTCACTGGACCATGGAATGGCCCGAAGGGCCGTCAGACATTCGAGCAGGAATTTCGGCCGCCCCCAAGGCCTATTGCTAGTCCTTAGGAGCGGGGGAGTGATAGTGAGGCTAGGGAACATGTCCCTCACTACCCCCGCAAGCAACCGATCTTCCTCCAACGCGCGCCTGAGGAATGCCAACCTCGAAGCGAGCACATGGCTCCTCAAGTGTGGCATCCCCAGACCCCCTTGACACGGACGGAGGCAACAGACTCCTTTGTCGACCATGTGTTTGCGTCCTCTCCAAAGACAGGAGAATAGCAAACGCTCGAGCGCCTTCTCATGATCGTCACAAAGGGGAAGTACAGACAGCCGGTAAAGCATTCTGGGAAAGAGGTATGTATTACACACCTCCGCCAGACCCTTCACGGAGAGACTCCGTCGACGCCAAATCTCGACCGACGCGCCGACCTTTGCCTGTACTTCTGACCAGTTTTTCTCCAACTGTAAGTCCGGACCGAACCAAACTCCGAGGAGCTTGACCGGCCCGTCCGTCCAGTCGAAGGGCCCCGGGAGGGAAACACCCTTCCAGGCACCTAACCGCAAGCCGGACGACTTGTCGCGGTTAATTCTGGCCCCTGTTACCTGTTCGTACCGTTCAAGCGCCTTCTGTACCGCCCTTATGTCCCTGCGGGAGGACACAAAGGTCGTTACGTCATCGGCGTACGCGGAAACCCTGGCTCGAGCTCCTCCAGGGACAGCAATTCCACGCAGGACCGGACTGCACGTCTCGTCCCTTAGCCGGCGAAGGAGAGGCTCCAACGCCAGGACGTAAAGGAGAGGCGACAGTGGACAACCCTGTCGGACCGACCTAGACAGCGCGAAAGCGCTCGACAGCTTCCCGTTCACCTGTACCACAGCCTTGGGGGAGCGATACAGAAGGCTAATCCAGCGGCTGAAGTCGGGTTTGAATCCGGCGGCCTGCAGGACAGCAGCCAGGTAGCCATGGTCAATCCTATCAAATGCCTTGGACTGATCCAAATTGATCAGCGCGGCCTCTTCGTCGTCTTCTACACCCTCTACGATCGTGCGGATCAAGTGCAGGTTGCTCTGAATTGTTCGTCCCTTCACAGAACAAGTCTGATCCGGTTCCAACAGAGACTCGGCAACTAGCTGCAAGCGATTCGTCAGGATCTTGGCCAAAATCTTTAACTCTGTGTTTAGCAGAGTTATGGGCCTGTAATCATCTAATCCCCGCCCAACCTTCTTGCCTTTTCCCAACAGCGTGATCACGCCCCTGGTGATCCGACCGGGGATGGACCCCTGCCGAAACCAGTGGTTGAACACGACAGTCAAGAGCGGGACAAAAAGGTGCGACATCCTCAAGTACAATTCATAGGGCAAACCATCCAAACCTGGCGACTTGCCACTGCCGGTCTTCTTCAAAGCCGCGTAGACTTCGTCCTCCGTAATCTCCCCTTCGCAGCTAGCCGCTTCAGCCGGCAAAAGCCGGGGAAAGTCAGCCAAATAGCTGCGAAACTCCTCGTCACGGAGACCAGGCTCCTTGGTAAACCGGTGTTCGAAATGCTGCCGGAACGCCTCGCACATGTCGTCGGTGGACCGAAGGAGATGCCCCTCCGGGTCGCGCACTTCTCGAATGTACCGATCGCCGGCCCGACGAATTTCTTCCTTGCGCAGTTCTGCGCCCATGTTCACAGCTTCGGAAGACATCTTGCTTAACTTAGCTCTAATTACCTGGCCCATATAGCGCTCGCTAGTCGTGCGCCTCAGGGCCTCCCTGGCTAAGGCTATCTCTAGGGGATCCCCACCAGCCTCCGCCCGGGCGAAATTAGCACTAAGTGTCTTTGCCTCCGCAGCCTTATCTAGTTTGAGCCGCTGGCTATATTTGGTGGCGAAAGACCTAATGGAGTCCTTAAGGTTAACCCACCACTTATTCCCAATGACTCGCCCAATTAACGCCCGCTGAACTAGTTTTGTCAGCTGGTCACGAAAGTCCCGCCTGTCCAGTAAGGACTGATTGAACTTCCAATAACCAGCCAACCTAGGCCTAAAGTCTAACACCACACGGGCACAAACGAGTTTGTGGTCCGTGTAGCCTAGCCAGTGGAACGTTGGACATTCTAAGAAGTCTATGTCGGCCACTCTCACTAACATCCTATCCAGGTACGCAGATACCCGGGTAGAAGGCCAATTAAGCGCCCACGTCCACATACTCCCATCCGGATGATCGACCCGGTATCTATCGACGAGACCAAATTCGTCGATCAGATCAACCAGGCTACGATCATCATTCCTCCCGCTAGCGCCCCTCCCTCTATCCCATTTGGGGGTTAGGATGGCATTCCAGTCCCCAACTAAGATTAGCCGTGTTGAATGCACCATAAAGGGCTCCAACAGCCGAAAGAAAGAGACACGCTCACCTTGCTTATTGGGCGCATAAACCGCAATCAGCCGGAACAATTTGCTTTTCACTGCAATATCGGCCACGATCAGCCGGCCCTCGGCACCGACATGGACAAGGTCAACCTTCGCGTCCAGGGTACGCTTGACCAGCAAAGAAACACCTCTGGCTTGCCGGCTCCCATATGCTGAATAGACGACAAAGTAGTTAGACAGCACACAGAGTCGACTTCGCAAACAAAGTGAGTCTCTTGGATCGCGGCCACATCCACGCCGAAGGACAAGAGGTCACGAAGCAGGCGAGCCGCCTTACCCCGATCCCTCAGGCCCTTCGCATTCAAGCTGGCTATCTTAATAGACATCTTTTAGTTCTGAAAAAGAAAAACAAAGAACATGCAACAAAGGCACTAGTCACATACGGGGAAAAAATCTCTGGTGGATGGGACCCCGACGGACTGTCCTAGGGACCCTGTACCTATATCGGACGTAATCCGTCCGTCTAGGACAATACCGCCGACGTCCGTGGGGTAGGTTAGCTTTACCACCCTATATAAGCAGGGGTGGAGGATAACCGGGAACCTCCCCGAACAATTTTTGCCCATTTTTTTGAGCTCAGGTGTATGCATTGTTGCCATCCTCAATTTAGGGTATTGCTTCTTGGCGTCTTCTATATGGTCCCAGACCCTCAGGTTACCCCCGGTATTTCTTACGAGGGTAATGACTCCTGGGGCCTGGGGAAAGTTTGTTGGGTCTTCCGTGGACATTTCTTTTACTGTAGTCAGTTTGAGGAGTGGCTTCAGCAGTTTTCGCCTCTGCGAAGACCACTCCTCCACAATGTCCTCATCTACTTTACACAAAGCGTCGCCTTGGGGGAGGGCTTTCTTCTTTTTTGCCCGTGAGGGAGTGGGAATAGGAGAAGGGGAGGGAGTGGGTGTTGCAGAAGTCTGTTTTTTCAAGGGGATCAAATTGAAGGTTGGGGACTGGGAAGCTTTGCGCGGGGAAGATGGTAGGCTTCTTGCCTTGTCAGCATATGTGTGTCTGACCGGGGAAACCGGCAATGATGCACACTTGTTCCCATGATTGCTTCTTTCGGAGCTCCTGCCCCTTCTTCTGCTTTTTAGCTTGTCCTGCTGCTCCTCTTCTTCCTCTCTCCCGCGCTTCAAAGACGACGCTCTCCCTACCTCCATCGGTTCGTCCTTTTTGGGGGAGGAAACCCTTTCCCTCTCCTGTTTGGCGGGCGTATTTTTTGAGGTAGTCTCCTTTTGTTTTGGGGGTGATTTGACAGGCGGTGGCACCTTTGCCGGCACCTTAGCCGGAGACGGCGTTTTCGCCTTTTTCCTCGCCACCACCTGCCAATCGCCCTCCTTGCTGGCTGCTGGTACTGGTGTAGGAGAGGCTGTCTTCATTGCTTCCTTAGCTGGCTGCTGCTGCTTGGCTGGTTGGGCCTTTGGGGGGGGATTCTTAGATGGACAGATCTTTGCGACATGCTCCGCCGCCCCACAGACCCAACAGCAAGGCTTTCTGCCTTCTACGATTATAAAAATCGAACGACCCCTGCAGGTGAGGATGTTGGGAATTTTGGCGATATTCTCCTTATTCAGGGTCACCTGCAGGGTCATGTCGCCCGTGAGAAAACCGGCCTTGGACCGCAGCGAGGAGACTTCGGCCACTCTTCCATATTGCACGAAGAAGGCGCCAACATGATCCTCGGCAATGTCCATGGGGACGCCATGCAGGGTGACCTTAACTTTTCTAGTACCCATGTACTCCGTATTGATCAGGAGAGTTTTGGTCTCCAAGACCACACCAATTAGGTTTCTAGCTTCTTGTACGGAGCCAAGCAGGACGTCCCACATGGCATTGCCTCTCCTCGCCACGGCCAACGCTCTAATTTTTAGGGCTTGTAGCCCCTCCTCGAGTGTATCCCGAGGAACGCCGACCAACTTCTTTGTCTTCGGGTCCTTAGTGTACAGAGTGATGACTCTCGCTTCTATTTGAGCCAACTGATCCGGCACCGAAACGAGCTCTGTTCCTTTAATGTAATCCGCGTAGTCCTTAGCAATCTTCTCGTAATAATCCTCCCCTTTTAGCGACATTTTTTTGCCTCCCTTCCACCCAGAGGTCGAAGGTAAGGGGGATGCTGGAGCTGCTGCTAGTGTCACTGCTGGTACTGTAGAAGGGGGATTATCCCGAGGCGGTAGAGCCCAATCCCCCTCCTTTCCTCCCACCGACGCCGTGGTGGGAGGAACGACTTCCACCGGCCCATCTGTGGCCATTGCCACAAAGTGGCCGAACACCGGATCACTGCTTCCCGGTGTTTCGCGTTGTTAGACGCTACTTTTACGCTGGCCCGAGCTATAAACTCGGGCTGGAAAACCAGATTGTCAAGAAACAAGGAACTAACAAATATCACTGCGGAACAAATGTCAAACCTTGCTCTTATTACCATTCACTACAACACAAAGCCGGGTAGAAAATGGATGGTACTTATTTATTACGTAAAAGTACATAATTCTGGCACAAGGCCAACAAATGGGAGGGGGAACAAAAACTTGGGTTGGTCTTCCGTAACTATCTTATACCTAGCTAATCCGATTCACGACCCATACATACGTTACAATTTTTGGGTAGAAAATGGATGGTACTTATTTATTTATGAAAAAGTACATAAATTCTGGCACAAGGCCAACAAATGGGAGGGGGAACAAAAACTTGGGTTGGTCTTCCGTAACTATCTTATACCTAGCTAATCCGATTCACGACCCATACATACGTTACAATTTTTGGGTAGAAAATGGATGGTACTTATTTATTTATGAAAAAGTACATAAATTCTGGCACAAGGCCAACAAATGGGAGGGGGAACAAAAACTTGGGTTGGTCTTCCGTAACTATCTTATACCTAGCTAATCAGATTCACGACCCATACATACGTTACAATTTTCTCATTCACCATAAAAATTTGTCCATCAACACTCATACCTATCAAACACCAAAATACCGCAAAATCATACCAGGGACCTAAAAACACCCCAAATGTACATAAAAATTTCTGATTTTTACAATATATACAATAGTGTACAAAAATAAATTTAAAACTTTATTCATGAAATGACATGATGGGGAAGGGGGAATGAAGAAACAAAAAACCCCAAAACAAAAAACAATTTCAAATGAATATATATACACAATGTTAGTAAGACCCAAACACACCCACATAATTAAAGAGGCCACTGTATTCTGCCTTAAAAAAGGACAAAATCAAGCAGCTCTCTTTCTAAGGGGAATGGATAAGCAGGGGGCAAAAATAAATTGGACTGGAGAATGTATAAGGCTGACCCAGCCGAGAGTGAAAACGGGACAAAATAATACTTGGACAATGGGAATCTCGAACTGGATCATAACAAAAGCAATGAAGCCGGGAACAGGCCAGGACAAACACATTCACTCACATTAACTAGGCACAAAAGAGACTTCTACCTTAACCACGGGCGGGGTTCCAAAGGAATCCACCCCGATGCAACTAGCAGATCTAAAAGAGAAAATCAAGGCTAGCCCCGGTCACGCGAACCAGGCTCGCTGCATATACCCACCTTTCGCTGAACTCTGTCGGGTGCAGCCGTTTCCGTTCAGTTCTAATCTTAATTTTGAGCTGGTGCTCAAAATATCGGATTAGATCCTGATCCGAAAGACGACCTCCCCGCAAGACTTCCTCCAGACGCGTCATCCAAATCACCATTCTAGCCGTGGCCAGTAGCGACAGAAACACCATCCGCTTCACTCCAGAGTACGGGGGCGACACATTGTCCACAGCGTATGCGCGATCAATGAGCACAAGCTCCCGCGGCGCGATACGAGCAGTCAACTCGCCGACACGCGCCCACAACGGGCGAACGCGCGAACAATGGAAGAAGGCGTGCGCAGACGTCTCCTTAATTCCAAGGACGCAACGTTCACAATCTGGCAAATCCGCCAGGCCCATTGCGAAACGCTTGTCGTTGAGAGACAAACCATTCCGAGCCAATCGCCAGGTCAGAGAAAACTCAGAGTTGTTGAGCCAATCCGCACCTGGCGCCCAAGACCAATGAGAGCGATACTCCTCTCTCGACATGCCGAGCTTACTCCACAGTTCATCCTTCACGGCGCCCTCCACTAATCCCCGATAGAAGATTCTCCTAGGCCGTGAAAGGTCACTGGACCATGGAATGGCCCGAAGGGCCGTCAGACATTCGAGCAGGAATTTCGGCCGCCCCCAAGGCCTATTGCTAGTCCTTAGGAGCGGGGGAGTGATAGTGAGGCTAGGGAACATGTCCCTCACTACCCCCGCAAGCAACCGATCTTCCTCCAACGCGCGCCTGAGGAATGCCAACCTCGAAGCGAGCACGTGGCTCCTCAAGTGTGGCATCCCCAGACCCCCTTGACACGGACGGAGGCAGCAGACTCCTTTGTCGACCATGTGTTTGCGTCCTCTCCAAAGACAGGAGAATAGCAAACGCTCGAGCGCCTTCTCATGATCGTCACAAAGGGGAAGTACAGACAGCCGGTAAAGCATTCTGGGAAAGAGGTATGTATTACACACCTCCGCCAGACCCTTCACGGAGAGACTCCGTCGACGCCAAATCTCGACCGACGCGCCGACCTTTGCCTGTACTTCTGACCAGTTTTTCTCCAACTGTAAGTCCGGACCGAACCAAACTCCGAGGAGCTTGACCGGCCCGTCCGTCCAGTCGAAGGGCCCCGGGAGGGAAACACCCTTCCAGGCACCTAACCGCAAGCCGGACGACTTGTCGCGGTTAATTCTGGCCCCTGTTACCTGTTCGTACCGTTCAAGCGCCTTCTGTACCGCCCTTATGTCCCTGCGGGAGGACACAAAGGTCGTTACGTCATCGGCGTACGCGGAAACCCTGGCTCGAGCTCCTCCAGGGACAGCAATTCCACGCAGGACCGGACTGCACGTCTCGTCCCTTAGCCGGCGAAGGAGAGGCTCCAACGCCAGGACGTAAAGGAGAGGCGACAGTGGACAACCCTGTCGGACCGACCTAGACAGCGCGAAAGCGCTCGACAGCTTCCCGTTCACCTGTACCACAGCCTTGGGGGAGCGATACAGAAGGCTAATCCAGCGGCTGAAGTCGGGTTTGAATCCGGCGGCCTGCAGGACAGCAGCCAGGTAGCCATGGTCAATCCTATCAAATGCCTTGGACTGATCCAAATTGATCAGCGCGGCCTCTTCGTCGTCTTCTACACCCTCTACGATCGTGCGGATCAAGTGCAGGTTGCTCTGAATTGTTCGTCCCTTCACAGAACAAGTCTGATCCGGTTCCAACAGAGACTCGGCAACTAGCTGCAAGCGATTCGTCAGGATCTTGGCCAAAATCTTTAACTCTGTGTTTAGCAGAGTTATGGGCCTGTAATCATCTAATCCCCGCCCAACCTTCTTGCCTTTTCCCAACAGCGTGATCACGCCCCTGGTGATCCGACCGGGGATGGACCCCTGCCGAAACCAGTGGTTGAACACGACAGTCAAGAGCGGGACAAAAAGGTGCGACATCCTCAAGTACAATTCATAGGGCAAACCATCCAAACCTGGCGACTTGCCACTGCCGGTCTTCTTCAAAGCCGCGTAGACTTCGTCCTCCGTAATCTCCCCTTCGCAGCTAGCCGCTTCAGCCGGCAAAAGCCGGGGAAAGTCAGCCAAATAGCTGCGAAACTCCTCGTCACGGAGACCAGGCTCCTTGGTAAACCGGTGTTCGAAATGCTGCCGGAACGCCTCGCACATGTCGTCGGTGGACCGAAGGAGATGCCCCTCCGGGTCGCGCACTTCTCGAATGTACCGATCGCCGGCCCGACGAATTTCTTCCTTGCGCAGTTCTGCGCCCATGTTCACAGCTTCGGAAGACATCTTGCTTAACTTAGCTCTAATTACCTGGACCCATATAGCGCTCGCTAGTCGTGCGCCTCAGGGCCTCCCTGGCTAAGGCTATCTCTAGGGGATCCCCACCAGCCTCCGCCCGGGCGAAATTAGCACTAAGTGTCTTTGCCTCCGCAGCCTTATCTAGTTTGAGCCGCTGGCTATATTTGGTGGCGAAAGACCTAATGGAGTCCTTAAGGTTAACCCACCACTTATTCCCAATGACTCGCCCAATTAACGCCCGCTGAACTAGTTTTGTCAGCTGGTCACGAAAGTCCCGCCTGTCCAGTAAGGACTGATTGAACTTCCAATAACCAGCCAACCTAGGCCTAAAGTCTAACACCACACGGGCACAAACGAGTTTGTGGTCCGTGTAGCCTAGCCAGTGGAACGTTGGACATTCTAAGAAGTCTATGTCGGCCACTCTCACTAACATCCTATCCAGGTACGCAGATACCCGGGTAGAAGGCCAATTAAGCGCCCACGTCCACATACTCCCATCCGGATGATCGACCCGGTATCTATCGACGAGACCAAATTCGTCGATCAGATCAACCAGGCTACGATCATCATTCCTCCCGCTAGCGCCCCTCCCTCTATCCCATTTGGGGGTTAGGATGGCATTCCAGTCCCCAACTAAGATTAGCCGTGTTGAATGCACCATAAAGGGCTCCAACAGCCGAAAGAAAGAGACACGCTCACCTTGCTTATTGGGCGCATAAACCACAATCAGCCGGAACAATTTGCTTTTCACTGCAATATCGGCCACGATCAGCCGGCCCTCGGCACCGACATGGACAAGGTCAACCTTCGCGTCCAGGGTACGCTTGACCAGCAAAGAAACACCTCTGGCTTGCCGGCTCCCATATGCTGAATAGACGACAAAGTCGTTAGACAGCACACACGAGTCGACTTCGCAAACAAAGTGAGTCTCTTGGATCGCGGCCACATCCACGCCGAAGGACAAGAGGTCACGAAGCAGGCGAGCCGCCTTACCCCGATCCCTCAGGCCCTTCGCATTCAAGCTGGCTATCTTAATAGACATCTTTTAGCTCTGAAAAAGAAAAACAAAGAACATGCAACAAAGGCACTAGTCACATACGGGGAAAAAATCTCTGGTGGATGGGACCCCGACGGACTGTCCTAGGGACCCTGTACCTATATCGGACGTAATCCGTCCGTCTAGGACAATACCGCCGACGTCCGTGGGGTAGGTTAGCTTTACCACCCTATATAAGCAGGGGTGGAGGATAACCGGGAACCTCCCCGAACAATTTTTGCCCATTTTTTTGAGCTCAGGTGTATGCATTGTTGCCATCCTCAATTTAGGGTATTGCTTCTTGGCGTCTTCTATATGGTCCCAGACCCTCAGGTTACCCCCGGTATTTCTTACGAGGGTAATGACTCCTGGGGCCTGGGGAAAGTTTGTTGGGTCTTCCGTGGACATTTCTTTTACTGTAGTCAGTTTGAGGAGTGGCTTCAGCAGTTTTCGCCTCTGCGAAGACCACTCCTCCACAATGTCCTCATCTACTTTACACAAAGCGTCGCCTTGGGGGAGGGCTTTCTTCTTTTTTGCCCGTGAGGGAGTGGGAATAGGAGAAGGGGAGGGAGTGGGTGTTGCAGAAGTCTGTTTTTTCAAGGGGATCAAATTGAAGGTTGGGGACTGGGAAGCTTTGCGCGGGGAAGATGGTAGGCTTCTTGCCTTGTCAGCATATGTGTGTCTGACCGGGGAAACCGGCAATGATGCACACTTGTCCGCATGTATGCTTCTTTCGGAGCTCCTGCCCCTTCTTCTGCTTTTTAGCTTGTCCTGCTGCTCCTCTTCTTCCTCTCTCCCGCGCTTCAAAGACGACGCTCTCCCTACCTCCATCGGTTCGTCCTTTTTGGGGGAGGAAACCCTTTCCCTCTCCTGTTTGGCGGGCGTATTTTTTGAGGTAGTCTCCTTTTGTTTTGGGGGTGATTTGACAGGCGGTGGCACCTTTGCCGGCACCTTAGCCGGAGACGGCGTTTTCGCCTTTTTCCTCGCCACCACCTGCCAATCGCCCTCCTTGCTGGCTGCTGGTACTGGTGTAGGAGAGGCTGTCTTCACTGCTTCCTTAGCTGGCTGCTGCTGCTTGGCTGGTTGGGCCTTTGGGGGGGATTCTTAGATGGACAGATCTTTGCGACATGCTCCGCCGCCCCACAGACCCAACAGCAAGGCTTTCTGCCTTCTACGATTATAAAAATCGAACGACCCCTGCAGGTGAGGATGTTGGGAATTTTGGCGATATTCTCCTTATTCAGGGTCACCTGCAGGGTCATGTCGCCCGTGAGAAAACCGGCCTTGGACCGCAGCGAGGAGACTTCGGCCACTCTTCCATATTGCACGAAGAAGGCGCCAACATGATCCTCGGCAATGTCCATGGGGACGCCATGCAGGGTGACCTTAACTTTTCTAGTACCCATGTACTCCGTATTGATCAGGAGAGTTTTGGTCTCCAAGACCACACCAATTAGGTTTCTAGCTTCTTGTACGGAGCCAAGCAGGACGTCCCACATGGCATTGCCTCTCCTCGCCACGGCCAACGCTCTAATTTTTAGGGCTTGTAGCCCCTCCTCGAGTGTATCCCGAGGAACGCCGACCAACTTCTTTGTCTTCGGGTCCTTAGTGTACAGAGTGATGACTCTCGCTTCTATTTGAGCCAACTGATCCGGCACCGAAACGAGCTCTGTTCCTTTAATGTAATCCGCGTAGTCCTTAGCAATCTTCTCGTAATAATCCTCCCCTTTTAGCGACATTTTTTTGCCTCCCTTCCACCCAGAGGTCGAAGGTAAGGGGGATGCTGGAGCTGCTGCTAGTGTCACTGCTGGTACTGTAGAAGGGGGATTATCCCGAGGCGGTAGAGCCCAATCCCCCTCCTTTCCTCCCCACCGACGCCGTGGTGGGAGGAACGACTTCCACCGGCCCATCTGTGGCCATTGCCACAAAGTGGCCGAACACCGGATCACTGCTTCCCGGTGTTTCGCGTTGTTAGACGCTACTTTTACGCTGGCCCGAGCTATAAACTCGGGCTGGAAAACCAGATTGTCAAGAAACAAGGAACTAACAAATATCACTGCGGAACAAATGTCAAACCTTGCTCTTATTACCATTCACTACAACACAAAGCCGGGTAGAAAATGGATGGTACTTATTTATTACGTAAAAGTACATAATTCTGGCACAAGGCCAACAAATGGGAGGGGAACAAAAACTTGGGTTGGTCTTCCGTAACTATCTTATACCTAGCTAATCCGATTCACGACCCATACATACGTTACAATTTTTGGGTAGAAAATGGATGGTACTTATTTATTTATGAAAAAGTACATAAATTCTGGCACAAGGCCAACAAATGGGAGGGGGAACAAAAACTTGGGTTGGTCTTCCGTAACTATCTTATACCTAGCTAATCCGATTCACGACCCATACATACGTTACAATTTTTGGGTAGAAAATGGATGGTAAATTTCAATGCCTCCAAAATAAAGCTGTTATCAACTAACCACCATAGACAATCGCATCTACCTCCCATTAGCATGGGACAGGCTAACCTCCCAGAGAGTAAAATACTACGCCTCCTTGGCCTTACACTCTCGGCGGACCTCAAATGGAATGACTATATTGAAACCATTGCCAAATCTGCTGCTATGAAAGTGGGATCCCTGTGCAGGGCCCGGAAATTCTTCCCACCTGAAACTATTCTGCACATATACAAATCTACCATCCGCCCGTGTATTGAATATTGCTGCCATATCTGGTCGGGTGCCCCTGCTGCTCTCCTTGGGCTTCTTGACAAAATACAAAGGAGGATCTGTAACGTGGTTGATACTGGCTTGGCAGACCGGCTGCAGCCGCTCTCACACCGGCGTGATGTCGCTTCCCTGTGCCTCTTCTACAAGTACTTTCATGGCTTCTGCTCCGATGAGCTTAGATCACTGGTGCCGCCTAAGCACGAATTTACACGAGATACTAGATTAGCAACTAGGTCCCACCCTTTAACAGTTAAACAAATAAGATGTAACCGTAAATTCTCCTCCAACAGCTTCTTTTCTCGCGCTTCCCGCCTGTGGAACTCCCTTCCACAAGTCTGCTTTCCCGACAGTTACAATCTCCAGGTGTTTAAATGTAGGGTCAATAGACACCTCCTATCACACTAACTCTCAACTATTCTCACAACACTCTCATCTACCCAACCCTCATTCTCGGTATCCTCACCCGCCTATCACCCACCCTCTGTTATTTCCTATATTTAATCAGCCTTTCCCCGCTCTACGTAGCCCTCTGCACAGTAGTGGCAGTGACATGCCTTGCTCGGGGTGAAACGCTTATAAAAAAAAAAAAAAAAGAATCTCGAACGGCACATAGGCGTAAAAACTTTGAGATTTAACAAGCAAGTTGACAGCCATCCAACCGTACGTTTCTGTACAGATTCCCACGATCTTAATTGTTTGCACACACTAGGAGTAGCTAATAATAGATGCGTTTCTCGGATTAATCATTTTAATTCTTATTGTCTTTCGACGAGTATTTCTTTATGTTTTATTGTGTAGAAATGATTTATTTTATTTAACTTATGTATAACTTTTACATAGGAAGTCACCAGGTGTATAATAGCTACAGCTGTTGCCCATAAGGCAGTTGACTGCTTATTAATTTCCGTGAACCAATAACAGTAAACTAGCAAAATAAATGGAATATCGATAATAATTCGTTGAAAAAAATGAATAGAAAACTGTTGTTTATACCCGCTAAAATAGAAATAATAATAAAAAGTGCTTTGTTTGTCCTGCTTAAATGTGAAGTTTTCTTATGTTTTCTATGAAATAGAAAAGTTGTCTTTAAACGCGTCCGTATTGAAAATGATTTTTTTTTAGTACTGCTCTCATAGGCTCTAATCATTTTTGCAAAATATATAATTTTTAATATTGTAATATTTTAAATATTAGGTATATAAAATGACGCTTGTATTCGATTAAAATGCTATAGTAAAAGTCTGTCGTTTAACCCCGCCCCCAACATGACTTACTTTAAAAAAATATATATTTTTTTTACTAAACCTAAGAAATAAATGGGATATCTTTAATAATTCGTTGAAAAAATGTATAGAAAACTTTTTTAAAAAAGGGAAGGGATTTCTGTTGTTTACGCTTGTCAAAAAAGAAATAATAACAAAAAAGGCTTATGTTTAAAATAAAGAAGAAATTTATTTACTAAACTAACAAAATAAATGGGATATCGATAATTTGTTGAAAGAAAATTTATAGAAAGCTTTTTTTAAAAAAGGGAAGGGGATTTTGTTGTGTACACTCGCCAAAATGGAAATAATAATAATAATAAAGGCTTTGTTTATCTTAAATGTGAACTTTTTCTATGTTTTCTATGATCTAACAAAGTTGTCTGTAAAGGTGTTCATATTGAAAATTAAATATTTTTGTTCGGCTCTCATCGGCTCTAATTGACTTTGCAAAATATATTTTTAATAATGTAATATTTTTAATATAAAGTATATAAAAACACGCTCATATTCGATTAAAATGCTATATTAAAATTTCAAAACAATTAGTGCAGCCGTTTTCTAGATTAGCTGATAGTAACAAACGGACAAGTTCAATTATATATATATATATATATATATATATATATATATATATATATGATTACTCACGGCTAATTTGACCAAGAGTTTGCTGATGTTATTGCCTGGGAATATAAGATAAATAACAAAGTATCATAATATTATGTTTCGCTACTTGATCTTGGTCAACAATCGCAGTAAGCTAAGGACGGTTCAGTTTTGTTGACATGATTGAATGTCATATAAAATGTAGTGGATTTATTCCGGTCCCAAGTACGAGATGCCTGGCTGGAATTCGAACTATTTTCGTCATTTTAAGAGTTGATACACTTGCGCAGCCAACCTGTATACTTGATTCTCCATATAAATGCTTGGCTATATCTATGTAACGTGAGAATCCTTAACCTGAATATTTAAGTTAAAGAATTTACCCTTTCCATTATTCCCCAGAAAAGTGTCTTATATGATTTGTAAAAATAATTATTTTGACGTCAATGAATAATGATGTCGACTCGGCTCGGAGATACAATTCAATTGAAAACATTTTCGCTTATTCTCCGGAGGTCAACGGAATAAGTGACCAGAAATATACAAGAGAGAACACTTAAATTACATCAGATTAAGACGTTCGTTGTCGCTGATTCCCGTACAAGTCTGTGGTTTGTGATTTGCTTTGGGCAAACGTATCTATTTTCGAACTGGGCTGTCAACTCTCATGATATTTTAGATTGTGAAGTTTATGATTTACTTTCATTTTGATCTTTGTGATAAATGACGACTAAATTTGAAAATGTAAAGAAAATGTTGAAAATTATCCCTTCGTCAGATAATTTTATCCGTCAATAATGCAAACGGTCTAAAACCCCTGAGAAAAATGATTCGTTAATTATTAGGCTAGGTCTATTAATATTAAACTGTTTCCTCATTGATTGACCTATAAATATAACCTTGATAAATTGATATACAGATTTGATTTTTTTTTTTTTTTTGGCGGCTTATCAACCTCTGATGGATTATTTAAAGCTGAATCATTTTTTGGATTGTAAGAATAATAATAGTTCTGGCGTTATTTTTTTAATAATAATTTTTCTAGATAAAATTGATACTATTTAACCTGTAGATGTTTCCTTTGATTAGACTCAGTCACAATGATCATGCAATTACAGAAATGGTAAAGAATGTAATTCTGTTGAATTATAGAGATAAAACATTATTTGAACAAGTTTGATGAAAACTTTAAAACAATAAAATTACATTTATCTTTAAGCGATTCTACTTTTAAAATGTTTCCCATTTTCATATAATAGATTTTATTTTAAATAAATGTTGTGTATTATCCCATATGATATACATTTTATAATCATTTCACTACAAGCAGGGAACGACCGTTAATGGTTACAGTGAGACAAAAACGAAGTACAGGGAATGCCGAAGGAAATATAAGAGAAGAAATAGAAATCACACAGACAGCAGATGACATTTAACGTTGCATTTAACTCTGGAAGACTGCAGCTATCAGGAAATCAGGCAAACAAAAAAGAATTAAAAAAGGGGGAAGTTTCGAGAAAATAAATTGCTACAGTAGAAGTACATTTAACTATTTCGACGGTAAAATGGTAAGACCATGATGCCAGTCTACATGTACGCGTAAATACATGTGGTCGAGTCACTAGAGAAAGAAGCAAGTCAGAGCAGTAGCCATGAAAATACTTGTAGAAATGACAGAGGGAAGCCACATCCTGTCGGTGAGAAGGTGACTAAAGCCGGGCTGCCAATTCACAACATTACAGATCCTTCTTGGATTTTGTCGAGAATCTCAAGATGAATAGCATAAACACCCGACCAGAAATGATAATAGTAATGGCAATAAACGTAAAAATAATTGATTTGTAAATGTGCAAAAAGTGATTCTGACGAAAAAAAAAATCTGGTTCGACACAATGAGCCAAGTTTCATAGCAGTAGATGTAGCTATAGATTCGATGTAGATTGGAGGTTTGTTGAGAGTGGGACCAAGGAAGTGCAGTGCGTTGCTCTCGAGGAGGCTTGCCTCCTTCATTCTGATAACAAGTAGAAAAGTTTTGTTTATGATGGTTATAAAAGAGCACCTCCGTTTTGGAGTCACTAAATTTACGATCTACTTCCTACCCTATTCAATCACAGACTGGATGTCCTTTATTATTTACATATAAATATATATAAATTTTTATATATCAAAAAGTGTCTTGAAGGAAAGGTGTATGACAAATTGGAAAAAACTTTCTTGGGACAATTTTACCGTGAGGGTGGAATTTTCTGTCACACTCATAGATTATCAGAATTAATATATTGAAAAAATCTCAATAAATTAAAATAAATGATTATAATCACAAAACAGTCGTTTTAAAACAAAGTAACTTACTACATCAATTTTCTAAGAGTCTTTAAGATGTGGCACAAGGCCGAAAGTATGGGTTACCCAGTAAGGATTAAATTCATATGTAACAAGCCTAGCACGACAAGCTTGCTAACCATTACACCACGTCGGAAAAAGCAAATTATTAAAATCATTAGTTGTTCACAAAAATGAAACTGATCACAACTTTGACATAAAAATGCTTCTCTTATTAAAAAAGGAAAGTTCACCAAGACGTAAATGTTTAGAAAGTGCTTTCATTTTTAGTTTATAAATAGTAAACGTTCTTACAACTATTACTCTTTGGTTGATCTTTGGTTATGACAATGGGGGATATTTGAAAACAAATATGAGGTAAAGAAAAATAATCTAAATGAAAATGGCAAGATTACCCAAAGCACAGTAATTTTTGTCTAAATTTAAATTACCAGCGCCTCTCCTTCATGCGCATATGTAGCTGCATCAAGATAAGTAAATCTATTTTAATGAAGTCATACAAACCGAAACGCGTCGGTCACACGAAAACATTTTACAGATTTTCATTATATATATATATATATATATATATATATATATATATATATATAGGAAAGAATATTAATAAAAAGTTTTGAATTTAAAATGTACTTTTTTTGGACAGTATTTGTTTATTTTTATTATTGTATTTTATATTTCAGACCGCCCTCGGTCCTTCATCAGAAACGAGTGATTTTTAAATTTGAATTAGAAACGTATTTCAAGATAGCGTCCGAATAGTTTTTTGTGTTTACATCACCTGGTGTGTTTGTTCACAACATGCGGCACGTCCGTAGAGAAAGTCTGTTTGTTTTAGATAAAAATTTCTTGGAATATCTGAAAAAAAATTTTAGCTATTGAAATATTTGTAAAGATTGAACACACCTAAGTCCCTATTTAACCCTAGCTTGTGTGTATTTAATTTTAAAATCCAGTATTTTTCTTTCTTTTTGTGTGTGTATGTAGAACTAAAATTGGAGTCTATTAGTAAACATTTGCAATTTTCTAAAGTATGATCAGGTTGATTAAAATGGGCTGCAATTGGGGAGTATATATTTTTTTGTCGTATATTTAGTTTGTGATTATTGAAGCGAAATCTAAAGCTATTACCGGATTCGCCGATATATCCACTGTTGGGGCAAATTGAGCAAAATATTCGGTAAAATTGGGCAAAATATTCGGACTCTATCATGAAATACGTTTCTAATTCAAATTTAAAAATCACTCGTTTCTGATGAAGGACCGAGGGCGGTCTGAAATATAAAATACAATAACAAAAATAAACAAATACTATCCAAAAAAAGTACATTTTTAAATTCAAAACTTTTTATTAATATTCTTTCCTATACATATTAAGACAGTAGACGTGGATCATCACTATGTTATATATATATATATATATATATATATATATAGAGAGAGAGAGAGAGAGAGAGAGAGAGAAATGAAGATATAAAATATAAGTATGACAATGCACATATATTATTGTGATGTGTGACTTCAAGTTACGTATTAGATGTTTTTTCTGTTATCTCGGAAACGTTAGGTGGTAAGAATGACGGAAAACACAGCTCCATATTAATGTAGGGGAATAAATGTAATTGATATGTGTATCTTGTTAAACTTACCTCCTCAAGATTACAGCCTCAACATGTAACTGTCATCGAAAGAAGTAAAATATGTGTTTTGTCTTATATATATATATATATATATATATATATATATATATATATATACCTCCAAGTATAAAAAGTCGCTTGAAATATAACATCTTTCTACTTATCCATTCTTCCTGAATCTAACTTATGTCTACTATTAAATAAAAATGAATTAAATAATACTAATTCCATCTTGAATGAAATATAAAAAAATGACAATCAGAAATGTCTTCTCAGTTTTTTTTGTCACACACAAGTACATAAATATTAACTAAGGTTAGCATCCAACATACACCTGACAGACAGGTGTTTCTATATAAACACACATATACCGTATCACACACTTCAAAGTCCAAAATATTCCTCACATTAAGATTTAGAAATTATTCATTGCTTTAACAGACGTAACAGATGTTCTAATCTGCACGCACATATATTACCTAAACTTACCGTCCAGCATGCATCTAAACAGACAAATGTTTCTGCATAAATATACATATAGAGCAGTCATAAGTAACTCGTTGGTAATGGAACAATTAATCATATTATTTTGTTGTGCGGTTTCATCAGAGGTACGGGTGTGTGTTCAAATGATTCCATGCTCAGTGTTGATAACTGTTGTGCGGCTCAAAATAATGCATTATCAACAACAAACAGCAATAAAATCAAACATTAACAAAAACGCACATTTGCAAAATTGATGTAACTGAAAGAATCTTCATTGCCATCATGTTAAGAACCTCATCAGAATGTTTTGCCTTATTACGTCAAAAACTGCTTCTTAAAGAAACCAATTTGTTTTCTTTTTTGTATATGAAAATTGCCTCTTCAACTGCACTTGCGTTGTGAAACTATCAGTAAGTGATGATTTTAAAATGATTTATTTATTGCGTAGGTGTAAAAAGAAATTTAAAATTTGGATAAGCAGACCATTGTAGGTATATTTTTAAAATTATCATGTTACAAGCGAGACGAAATTAAATAATGGTGGCTTGAATATTGAGTTCTCAACAACGGAGACCATTGAATAAAAAACGGGACAAACTAACAAATAATTTATAGGCAAAAATAGGAAGAACTTATCTATACAATTAACGATAAAAAATTGAATGAAAGCAAGAAGATATTTTTTAAAAAAGGCATTGAGAAGAGAAAATAAATGGAAATAGTCGGAAACTTTTCAAAAAAATTGGTTATTTGCTAAATGTTTCCCTGCATCAAATAGTTATGGCTGTTGCATATGAAAACTCATCAAGGCTTTATGACATTTCTTGAGTAAAGTTACCATGAAAGGGAGACGTTTTCAGTATCTGAAATTCCAGCAAAATAGTTTTTTTTCTTATAAAATTATATATCACAAGGCCTTTTGTTATTTGGATCAGAAAGATTGTTTAAAAAGAAAGAAATGAGAAAATTATGAACGTAACGCGACATTCACTTGTCACCAAATCAGAATAGAAAAGTAAGAACTTTAACTAAAATCATGATAACAATAAATAAATACATTTATAACTGAGAACCTAATATTTTCGAAGTATCACTGGGATGTCCTTTTTGCGTTACCTGGATTGTTTTGGTATTTATATTTGGTTATTATTAACGACTCCAGTCCTGTTGGTAATTTTTTGCAGCATTTCAGATCAAGATGTACACTTATGAACTTAGTGAATCACTTACGAAGTGTAATCTGAGCTATGACGCTATCTTCATAAACGGTACATACCTGTTTTTGTTTGTTTTTCAGCATTCTTCTTTTCTGGAATTAAAACTACGTCAAATAAGAAAAAATGCATGTTTTTCTACCATTTTTAATTTCAATATATGTAAGAAAAATGTACAAATAATGAATCGAATAAAACACACGTTTAAATGTCGCCTTTCAAAATCTGCATATATGTTAAAGATTCACTCTAAAAAAAGCACATGTTAAAACGCCACCTATTGAAATACGTTACTTTTGTTTTAGCTTCTAGTAGAAATAAAAATATACTGATGTACTTAAGCAATAATGAAAATGTATTGATTTTCTTATGTAATATCGAAAGTGGTTCGATGTGTGTATAAAAAAATTAAAATGTGTCGATGTAACTACGTGCAATGTATATTGATGTAATTGTTTAATAATTAAACTTCAAATGATGAAAATATTATTTCACTATTTTGTTATTATTTGTATCAGCACCGACAATCGCGGGCAAATCATAGACTTCCCCAAGATTAAAGGTCTGAGTTTTCCGCAATGTTTAATGTAGGGTGCGATGGGTGAATTGTCATCTAAATTACTCAAAAATAAAATAACACGTACATCATTTTAACAATTACATTTACCAAAATTACACAAAAATATCTTGAAATACTAAAGAGTAAATATGTTTGATAACACTGCTATTACATTTAACCACCATCTTCAGATGATTTCGGAATCACATTCAACATTTTGGACGGTCTCTTTGTTTAAGTTGGTGAATGCTACCATAATGTTTACTTTCAGTTCATCTTAAGTGTTATAAGAATTTTGTTGGTCTTTCCCGCAACTGCACCCTACAAATAATAATCCACAGTGTTGCAGTCTTGGGAGTTAGTTTGCCAAAAGTAAGAGGTGGTGTGGTCGCATAGA
Source organism: Ascarosepion bandense (assembly GCA_037127315.1). NCBI lineage: Eukaryota > Metazoa > Mollusca > Cephalopoda > Sepiida > Sepiidae > Ascarosepion > Ascarosepion bandense. Next base: position 27,757 of record JBBBDQ010000914.1, read on the forward strand.
TTGTCTAGCAACCATGACTAGGTTCTCTGGCTTTTTGACATGGGGCAGAGTCATGTTTCCAGATATAGAATCATTCAGCAGTTACCCTCTTGAACAAGAACAACACTATCTTCTCGAGACTATTGATGAAGGTCTCTGTGTTGAGTTTGAGCATCTTAACAACAGATTCAAGGATTATTTTCTCATCTGAAGGATGAGTATATAATCGCCGTATACAATAATCCACCTATACAATTATAATTATCCACGTATACAATTATATTTATATAAAAATATTAAGAGATTTTAAAGATTGATACGTAACTTAAAAGCAATGTTATTTATATCAAAATCACAACAGCATAGATAGCTAGCAAGATAATTTTCTTAACCAATTCTGTATGAGGAGGCTTAGGGTTAGGGTTAGGGTTAGGGTTAGGGTTATGAAGCCTACAGCGCTGTGTAAATATTTTAATGAGAAATAAAAATGTTTTGTTTTTCATGCTGACGTACCTACGTTATCACCATTAGACTCATCCAAATCTTTCCAAAATCTCTGTACACAGATTGACACCCAAACGCCCGGAAATGTTCGTATTAGATATTCCGGTGCGAATACCAAACAGAACAGCATGCAGTTTCCTAAATTCTGGTGGAGGGGATTGCGTCATGGTGCTTCTTTTCATAACGACAGTGCTCAACTAACTGTAGTTTACTGTGCATTTTTTAAAATCAAAACAAACAACGCCAATGCGCGAAAATTAAACATATAAAATGGCGACATTCTACCCATCGTACCCGGTATTATATAGGCATGATTTGCTTTTTTGAAATAATGCATCCATACAATTAGATACACAGTGTTATTAAATAACTTATGTTAAGTTGAAAATAATAAATTCACTATTAAAATTAATGAAATATTAATTAAATAAGCAAATAAATATATTGCAGTTAAATTCATCTTCGGGTCCGCCGTTATATCCTTCATCAGTAGCCTTTAACATTCTTTTAAATACTACATAAGCAACCATTAACATTCCTGTAACATACGATTTCATATTGAAAATAAACAAATATTTCACCGAAAATAATGTTTTTCTTTCATCTCTTATGAATATATCTTTCGTGTAATTTCTTAACAACTGGAATAAAAATTTATCCCTGTGCATCAGGTTTAATAGTTTGATTTCTTTCAATAAAAAATAAAACATGATAAATACAAGATAAAATTATTTAAAAATAAGATTATAAATTGTCTCTTTTTTTCTAAATCTTTAGTTACTGAACGACCTCTATATATACATTTACAACAAAGGAAACATCAAAACCTATGAAAAAAAGAAATGTGCAATAATTATCGACGAATGGTAATATTAAATGATTTTTTAAATGTTTATTAGACGCAGCTTGTCAAGAATTAAAAACTTAAGGCCAGACAGATCACGTTGAAAAACCGGTTCCCGTGTGATTACTGCAGTTACGCAACATCACGTCTGGTTAGTACCTAGATGGGCGACCACTTGAGAATACCAGGTGTTGTAAGTTTTGATTTGAGGGTCGTATAATGAATAATGGTTCGCACAGTTCTAATTCACTCTGAATTCGTTATATTCACTTACACGCAAATACCTTTCGGAAATGCATGAATCAACCCCAGCTTTGGATTATTTAGTAAGCCTTATATCATTAAATTATTATTGCCCTGAGAAACATGTCCTGGTTATAAATAACCTGAAATGTCTGATTAGCCGTAAAAACGAATTAATCAAATAAAACATTGTTGACGAGTATTTTTATTCATATTAATGTTTGTTGTTTCCTCTCGCAACTACTCAGCTCTTTCTTAATAGCGTTTATTTGAAATAAATATCATTACTTTTAAAAGAAACTTGAATTTGTACTCTTTTTTTATTTCGAGTTTGTCTTGTAACTTACACTTTATCTCCTCATAACGCTTTTTTATTTATATCCTCAAACTGATAGTCCAAGTAGTTCTGATAAAAGCAACTAACAAAATGATTAAATATTTATTACTCAAAATGAATAATGATTATCATTTTCTTTAATAAAAAGTGGAAATAATATATTTCCGATAAGCGCTGTATACTGATGGCTGTAGACTCATGGTCGTAAGAGTTGTATTTAACACTAAAATGAAAAAAAAAGAAGAATTTGTTAAAATTACTATTGACTCGCATTAATTTTCCTTAATAAAAATAGTAAATGGAAACTAAAAAAGACACTTATAATTCATATGAGAAAGCGACCTGTCACATGATGACGAAAAGGGGTTGGGAAATTTGACACTCACAGGACATATTGAAGGTAAGAGAGACAAGAAAAAACAGCGCATAAGCTACCTTAATTTGTGTCAATAGATCACAGAGCAGACTTAAGAGAGATAACAAAAAGACAAAGTTTACTAAAAGCTAGCAAGGACAAAAATCTGTGGAAAGCAATTATGACCAATATCCTGAACGAGCTTGTCAAGTAGAAGAAGTGAATATGGTGTCCACCACGTCTATAATGAGATTTTTGTGAGTGATACGTAACTGGTTTTATTACAAAGCAATATTATTTAGATCGAAATCACAACAGCATAAATAACTGGGAAGATAATCTTGTTAACCGATTCTGTATGGGGAGGGTTAATCATTACAGAACTTCATGAAGCCTACAGCGCTTTGTAAATATTTTAATGAGATAAAACTGTTGTTTCACTGATACAATATTTTTACTACTCTACTACTCCACTGTCCTTGCTTCAATATATAAATAGCATATCATCAATGTTTATCGACAACAACTTTGTCTCTGTTTACGCCTGTAGGGTAAATATATCAAGACATTTTGGCACCCCGACAGTACAATGTTTTTGTTAGTGTTTCTATTTTGCTGACATGATTCTTTAGCAGATAAATTCTTATTGACGCAATCGGACTAAGTTTTCTGGATCCAAGGGAGAATTTTGACTTGCGTGGGATGTGGCAGATATCGTTTTTATTCAGTTTATAGTAAATAATACAGGTGGTGACGGGTTTTGTTTGATAAAATAGACGTCGTGAAGCTCGAACTTATTGTTGTCGAATAAATATTGTCAGCACGATAATTCTGAAATTAGGAACGCAGTTTTGGGATGACGGGTGGTAAATTCATAACCGACACCAGCCAAAAAGCTGTCAATTATGAAACTTTTCGTGATCATTATTTTAAATAAATAGGGACAAAATTTTAACTTATTACAGTTGTGTAAGTCACGCATAGTTTCAAGCAATCTCATTTAGATTCCAGTGACAGAATATATATGTTTATACTTCTGTGATGAAGTAATAATTACATTATATACACTGTTTAGACTGTTGTCCTCATATTTATTCCCATGTTTACGTCGTTTCGGCCGTTGTACTCTCCGGCTTTTTTCAAATGCTATGAATTTTGAAGCGAAACCCTTTATATTTCCATCACAGAAGTATATAATTCTTATTTCATGTATTTTTCCCACTTTATATCAACTATTTAAGTTCCCCACTGCTATACCCATAAAGGGTTCTGTTCAAAATTGCTAGCAACTGAAAAAAAAACTAAAGCGTACAACAGTTGAAATGTCATAAAAAAAATGGGGACAACAATGCAAACTGTAAATAACGCACATATATACACACACACACACACACACACACACACACACACACACATATATATATATATATATATATATATATATATATATTCAGATACATTACTCCAAGCGGAAAAAGGAGGAAGGTAAATTCCAAAAACCCGATCCTAATTAATATTAAAAATTTTATTTTAATATTAAAAAATCATACAGGAAGAGAGCTCTATGTAATAAAATATTACAGAGCAAATCTATTTAAAAAGGGAAATTAGACTGATTTTTCTCCAGTTTCTGAAAGGATTTTTTGTGGCTGAGGTGATGTGTTATCCCCCGTGGGGATTTTCATATCGAAATGGTCATTCAACATCCTTGAATTAATCCTATTTTTATTTATATATATATATATATATATATATATATATATATATATATATATATATATATATATTTGATCATATTGCCCTAGCTGGGCATTTTACTGATATGTTTTGCAGGAGGCAAGTTATGAGAAAAGGTGACAGGTTATAGAGTGTGTCAAGAATTGGGTAAGAAAAGGATGAGAATACTGATGAAAGTGGGGTGGACGGAACAAGAAGCATGAGAGGGAGTTTGGAGGTTAGTGAGATAGGCGATAGCTATTGAGTTTACATTTAAATTCTTGGAAATTGTATCTGTATGGGAAGCAAGTAAATGGAAGGGAATACCACAGGCGGGAAGTGCGAAAAAAGAAGCTGATAGAGAAGAATTTGCGTTTACATTTTATTAGTTTCATAGTGAAAGGGTGGAACCTAGTTGCTAATCTTGTGGCTCGAGTAAATTCATATGTAGAGGGCACTAGTGAGATAAGTTCATCAGAGCAGAAGTAAAAAGTGAAAGTATTTTTACAAGAGACACAGGGAAGCCACATTGCGCCGGTGAGAAAGTGACTGTATCTGAGCTGCAAGTCGGGATCGATAACATTACAGATTGCCCGTTGGATATTGTCAAGGTAGATAGCAGAAGCACCCAAGCAGATATGGCAACAGTATTCAATGCACAGTCAGATGATAGATTTATATATGTGCAGGATAGTTTCAGACGGGAAAAACTTCCTGGCGGCCCTACACAGAGAACCGACTTTGTTTATAAATGGATTTAGCTATAGATTCTATATAATCATTCCATTTGAGGTCTGTTGTGAAAGTTAACCCGAGAAAACGCAGTGTTTTGCTATCAGGGAGACAAGCCTGATCCATGATAATTGGGGGTAGGAGCGATTGTCTGTGATGGTTAATACATAGCAGCTTCGTGTTGAAAGCATTACAATTCGTGAGCCAATTTTTACCCCAGTCCGCCACGGATTGGAGGTCCTTTTCAAGATCGGCAACGAGGTTTGCTTCGTCAGATTTTTGACCGATGCGAGAGTCAACCGTAGTGTCGTCATCCTATATGCCTACTTAGGATCTTATTAAATTTAGGAGATCGTTAATGTACATAAGGGAATCCATATGACCTATAATAGGGCCTTACGGGAAACCCGCATTCGTATGGTAGTATTAAGACGCATGTCTCTTCAATACTACCTTCATTGTTCGATTTGAAAGGAAAGACTGGATAAGGTCAAACAATTTTTCAGTTATACCATAGCCTCGCTGCGTGCGTAGAAAGCAAGCGTTCCAGACTTTGTAAAACGCTTTCTAGATATCTAGGGCCACGGTTCGAGCTTGCCGTTCTTGTCGAGAGCCTAGTGTATATACACAGTGATGGTCCTGAGCATATCAGCAATAGACTTGGTAAATCAAAAGCCATACTGTTTGTCAGAGAAGAGTCTGTGGGCTGTGAGGTGTTGAACCACATCGACGTTGATCCTGGCTTCGAAAACTTTGCCAAAAGACGGTAGGAGAATGATACGGCAATACTTCGATGGATCAGAGGTTTCACCAGTTTTCTTTTTATATTGGAACCACGGAGAAGAAATTCCAGCAGGCAGGCAAACAAGAAGCAGGGAGGACGCAGGAGTTTATAGTATTTGAAAAGAAGAGAGGAAAGTACAGGGGAAGCATTTCTTCAGGACAATGATTGGGATTCCGTCGCCGCCGATTCCGTTATGGTGGTCAAGCTCTGCAATTATGTTATTGACCACTATATATATATATATATATATATATATATATATATATATATATATAGTGTGTGTGTGTGTGTGTGCATGAATTATTTGAGGATATATTTGTTTTTGCACAAAAGTAACGCTTAAAAACAGATAATGATGACTTTTACTGAAAAGTTGTGAGGATAGGAATAAATGCATTTTTTGGCAAGTATATTCAATAAAGTCTTGTTCAATTACTATTTCCACTTTGATGCGAGGTCTGAATCGCCTACAGGCTAGGGTCAAGTTGTCCTTATTCCTATTTGAACATTACTTTTACTATGGAGGTATTTAGGAATGTTTTAATGTAATGAAGGTGCCCATTAAACTATTTCTAAACTACGCTGCATAGAGGCCAAAAATATTAGGTTTTATGTGATATCCTAAAAGCCAAATGGCATTTTCCCTTACGGATTATTAAGTTCATTGAGGAGCCTCTTAGCTCCGATTAAGTAATTTTCCTTGAATTTTTCTGACATCACATTATATTTATTCATTTCATAAGACTTGCATCTGATGTCTTTGTGGGTAAAATTTGGCACATTGTGTATTTTTGCAATGGATCTCCTCGATCTTTTGGTATTGCCATCAATGATCTCCTGTACTTTCCGAATAAATTCAGGTGTTCTAATTGTATCATTGCGTCTGGAATGTTTATTACGTTTTGATACTGGCAATACATTTCCATCTTTGGCCTATAAATTCTTGCGAAATTTGTAGACGAAGAATCGTGCTATTTTTAATTCGTTATGTTCAGCCATTACCGCCATGATAACTACGTAACTTTTCATTTCTTGACAGCTGCGCGCATTTTATTGCCATACTCACCACGTTTCGATAGTTATACGCTCCGTCCTTCTTTAAAGGATTGGAATCTCGAAGTGAACCCTTTATTTCTATCACAAAGATAAATTATACTTGTTCCATGAGACATGTCACTTCCGGATGTCTTAATTATCTCAATTTTACCTCAACTCTTTAATGTTTTTGTTCACCACTGATGTAGCTAAAAATTGAACTCACAACAGTTACAGTCAAGTCCCTGGATCTCACCAACGGTTTTGTCCATTGAACCATATTTCCTCAAGCCCAGTTCAGTAAAGTTGTCATATTAGAAGGGGAAAAATGGATATAGGAATGAAATATGCTCCGTGACTATCAGTGTTTGTGGTTAATACACACACACACACGCGCGCGCGTGCGCGCGCGTGTGCGTGTGTGAAATCATTAAAACCTCCTTTGTTCAAGAACTATTCATCCTGGATCCATTCAAGGCATAAACTCTAGGAGACCAACCGTATTTTTATTAATACTACTTGATATCTGAATTTATTTTCATGAGTAGTTGTTCTGAACGTGAAATCAGCGAGTCGTGTTCAAATTCGGATTCCAGTCAAAATGTTACATTTCTTTTTCACGCAAATAACTTTAGGAATTATATGAATCTGTGGTGAATACAAAATAAACGTTTCTTAGCTGTTTTCAAATTCGCCAGCCTCAACAAGAATTTCTTTTGATCAATAAAAAAAGCGATTGGCTCCGTGCTGAAAAAGACCAAGGGACAGTTTAACTAGACTATGTAAAAATTTACTTGACCATTGATAAGGGAGCGGTTTACAAACTGAGAATGAAAAGAAAGCGGCTTACAAACTGAAAAAAGCAACGAGTCGATTTTCAAATCACTTACTGATATAAATATGCAGAGAAAGTTGCATAAAATAGAAGACAAGGGAATGACAGAGTCCTACGCTTCTGAATAACGCAGGTGTCAAATAACCACGCTGATATTATATTAGTCTCTACTGAGAGAAGAAAGATTTCAAACAACTCTATTCAACTCCTATGCTAAGTACCATAAAATATGTCTTTTTCTTCACGTTGAATACAAACGCAGAACTTTTACATGAGAAATGATGTCTCTCAATTTGTTTTAGCATTTCGTAATATTAAATTTGTGTGCTATGATTTAATATAGAGATTTTCTCTTTAGGACAATTCATCGAACTCAGGAACGTTTAAGGTTTGATTATTTGTCCTGAAACAAGCAACTGAAACTTCGAATGTGTAAATTTTAAATAATTTCCTTATCTTGTTTCGTTAAAAAACACGTGTGTTTTCTCGCCACTATCTCAACATACTTCGAATCCATCTCTTCTTCCTCACCTATATGTTAAATGGCAATGCAGACTTATCCCATTGGTTGTTAACCTGTAGACGAGAAGGACAATTTAGAATTCAAAACGGTATGTTGTTTTGGCGAGACATACTTGAACTATAACTTAGGCTCCCTTCACTTAGTTGCGGTATAAACCACAGGATGCCTTTTTTGCTTACGCGAACCCGTATTCTTGCAAACGAGAAACCATATTTAAAAGGAAAGACTGTCTTGATTTAATGTGTGACTGTTTACTTGAAAACGGCTATGATGACGAATAGACTGGAGGGAGATTCTTCAGTTGTGGCAGACACAAACACTCAGCTCATACCATTTATTAGACAACTGTTTTCTTTGCTTAAATAATCATCACGATGTGCTGAGAGTAGAGGAAATGTGGAATAATATTAAATATAATGTGGCAAGATCAATAAGAATAAAAGAAAAGGATGCTACATTCTTCAACAATAACTTACTATGCCTATTTTGGCATCCAAACTAGAAATTTGGACTAGTTATTAATTCATCTAACCACCCCTAATTTTTTTCATCATTTCACCTGAATCATTAAAAGCCACTAAAATGCAAGGGATTACTGATAGTGAAAGGTATAGAAAACAATAAAAACATTAAAAAAATACAGAAAACTCAATAAAAAGTAATGGTTGCTTTTAAATTTTAATTTTAAAAAATTGTAGTTAATATGAAAGCAGGAAAAAAGAGGAATATACAAGCGAGAAATGCGTGAGGAAAAACTTATATCGAAATTAGGGTTACCATTATCAATTTCAGCAGAAAAATCATGAAACCAGACTCCTAAAAAGTACAGATTTTAGAATTTGACAAGTCATGATACCAAAGAGGTTTCCTGTTTGGTATCATGACTTGCCGAATGAAAGCAATTACCATGAAAATATTCATAAAGACGGAAAGGGAAGCTACGTTACGGCCGTAGAAAAGTGATAGGAGCCGTGATGCCAAATGAGAAGGCATAGTGTTACCGATTCTTCTTTGGAAAAAAAAACCCCTCTAAATTTTGTATATAAAACAGAATCTCATAGTATTATTTCGAATGAATAGTAACTACGTCTTCAGAGAACAAAAGAGGAGGCAATTGAACGAGATACGGGGTGAGTAAATTGCCGACATTTTATAATTTTAATTTCGCTCATGAGCGTTGTTCGAATTTTTATTTTGTCGACTGTACATATAGTAAGGTCTGACAATTTCTGCGATCACATCACCTCTTATATCTAGCTGCCTAACTTTCCAGGCTGCATCACTATAATTATTATATGTTGGGCGCAGTTGAGCTATTTTAGAAGTATCACCAACTAGAACAAATAGACCCCCTCGAAGATCTGCAGAAGTTTCTAAAGTCATCTGGGGGTTGTGGTTGAAGCTGATAGTGATTTTATTGAATAAATTTATTTTTTTAGGATTTAAGATAATTTTGTGCAATTTTAGTAAATATATCTGTTATTTACTATAGTTACTTAGTGGTATAATACCAGACAACCTTAAACAAGTCGATTTTCATAGCACTGCTTAAGAAGCCAGGTGCAAACAAGTTCGAACACCACCGAACAACCAGCATAATGAGTCATATTACAAAACTAATCGTACAAATCCTGATGAAAAGAGCGAGAAGCCGAATCAGGTAAGAGATAGGACAAGAACAGTGCGGGTTCGTCAAAGACACTGGAACAAGTAACGTCATATTCATGATTAGGATGCTCTTCAAAATAGCAATACAAACGAGGAAAGACTTGGACTAAGTTCTATCAATTATGTAAAGATATTCGACAAAATACGCCACAAGAAATTGATGGAGATGCTCATCATCCTCAGCATATTTACATAAGATGTAATAGTTATCAAGAATCTCTACTGGCAGCAAACCGCCTGCATACGGACAGGTAATGAATTCAATAGATATACAAAGACAGAGAGAGACGTAAAACAAGGATGTGCTTTTCACCGGATTTATTCAACTTGTACAGGGAGACTATTCTTAAGACCTTACATGTTGTGCCAGGATTTGTCATCGGAGGAAGCAATTTCAACAACATAAGATGATACAGTGCTGATAACAAAAGACACGGAAAGGAAACTACAAGACCTCCTACAGAATGTAGCTGAAGCGAGTGACAAAAAAGGACTACAAATAAACTGTAAGAAAACCGAATGCATGGTCATCAGCAAAAAGAGCAGCCCAAAATACCAAATAAAGTTGGAGGATACTAAATTCAAGCAGGTACAAAAATTTAAATATCTGGGAAGTGTTCTAACAGAAGACGGAAAGTGTGTCACAGAGATCCGAAGGCAAATTGGCATGGCGAAAGTAGCGTTCCAGAAACTAAGTAAAGAATTAAAAGACAGGAAACATTCACTAGAAACAAAAAAGAGTGTGCTGAATTGCTATGTGATGTCAATTCTTCAATATGGCAGTGAATGCTAAACAATATCATCAAAGATGAAGGAAAAATATGAAGCAACTGAAATGTGGTTCTACAGAAGGATACTGCAGAATACTTGGACTGAGCATGTGAGCAATGATGAGGTTTTGAAAAGGACGGAAACGAAAAGGAAATTAATATTGACCATCAGGAAGAGACAACTAAACTTCCTGGGACATGCAATGAGAAAGGAGGTCTCGAGATACTAACAGGCCAGATAGAGGGGAAAATAGACAGAGAAAAACCGCGGATAAAATATTTGAAGGGCCTGGTCAGGTGGATGACAGAACGAGGATTGCTTGGTGTTACTAGAGAAAGTGTGCTAAGAGTCACCAGGGATAGCGAGACGCAGAAGGCAATAATCGCCCACGTCCTGAAAGAACAAGCACATAGAAAAAGAACACTAACACTTTTGACATTTTTAAATGACAATTTATCAATCGCACCGTTATACACACACACACACACACACACACACACACATATATATATATATATATATATATATATATATATATATATATAAGAATACAAGTTTCAGTAAATATATTTGAGTAGGAGATACCTAGCCTATAATTTAGGTCATCAAAATGTACTGACAAATAATGTTGCATCAAAGACATGATAGAATAAAAACTGGAATAAATTAGGTTTAGGGTAATCAATTTCAGTGTCTTACTAATATACTGATATATTTATTATACGTTCGTTTGATATAGTTAGAATTTTTCAAGATTTGATGCTAGCATAAGGCAAGATAGATATGATTAAACTTCGGAAGATTTTTTGTGCTCATTATCAAGTAAAAACTGCCTATATACTTTAAATACTAGCATTCGAAATCTCTTTAAGTGATATTGACTACAACCTGAAATTAGCAAATAGATTCGCCAAGGAGTGTGCTCAAAAGATTTTTGATGCTGTTTAACTAATTTTTATTCAACCTTCGTAAAATAAATAATGCGTGTGGGTTATTTGATGAAGAAGAGACTTAAAGCAGCAAAATGTTGGTTCTACTGATGCATGATGAAAATACCATGAGCCGAAAATATGAGCAAAACGCTATTCTTAGAGAAAATAGAAGCAAAAAGAACATTTACTTTACATCAGAAAGAGATTGTTGAAATTTAGAGGACACGTGATGAGGAAAAGATAGATGTCTTAAAAATGATACTCGCAGGACATGGAGGAAAGTCGCTTATACATATATTATGAAGTGACAAATGAAAATCAGAAAGAGTCAGTTGAAATCTCTCGGACTCATAATGAGGAAAGAGGGCTTAGCAAATCTGAAACACGTAAGACATATTGAAGGAATGGCTTTCATCAGAACGAGACAGTCGAACATCACAAATAGTTGAAATTTCAGGGATAGATAATTAAGAAAAAGGACTTAGCAGGTTTGTTCCTCATAGGACAGATTGAAAACAGTCGAGAAAAACAACGCATAACCTACCTATCGAACGTGAGAAAATGGCTGGTTGTACAGGTTATATGTGAGATAACAGAAGAATTTATTTATTACGAGCTATAAAGGGGAATAAATTGTAGAGAGCCAAGTTCGCCAGCATCCTGAAAATACTGCATAAATAGACCAGGAAGAGTTTTGATATTGCTCAAGAAGATAATATACATTCTTCAATTATTTTTTGCTTTTTAAATTAAGAAAGTTCAAACATTTTCATTTTCTTTCTTTGTAGCCATAAATAAATCAAGTTACTGTTTTATATTTTTTATTTTTTCTGTCATTTTTTTCATTTTTTTATAAAATTAAACTTCATTAGTTCAGACAAAAAAATGAAAAGTTTGACTTGAAGCTATTTTTCATACCGAAAAAAGATACATCATTATTTTTGCAATGCTTCATTTAATTACGTAACAGCGAAAAGATAATAGACTACGCCTTTGTTCTCGTAGATATGCGCGGAATATTCTTGAAAAAAATAGCGAAAAAGAAAATGTGCACTTTGAAACAGTTTTACAATATTTGTGAAAAAATAATTCCAAAAATCTAAAAAATTCTATGAACATCCTCTTCCGTTTGTCTTTCTCATGTTATAAAAGAGGAAAGACAGTCAATCATGTTCGACATGAATTAGATTATACCAGAAGAACATGATAGCATCATATCTAAAATTTTAGTGTCTATTCAAGTGAGGAATTATACTGGCTTGGAGCCAAGTGTGAAGGTTTGACATAAGGACGCTCTTTTGACGGATGCTTTCTCATAGTTATCCAAAGGTGATAGTTTTAACTTGATTTACGAAGTAGATATTTCTCCTTAATTTAAAAATGAAGCCAGAATGTTCTTCTTTTTGTCATATAGTGTGAAGGTTTGACATAAGGACGCTCTTCTGACGGATGCTTTCTCATAGTTATCCAAAAGTGATAGTTTTAACTTGATTTACGAAGTAAATATTTCTCCTTAATTTAAAAATGAAGCCAGAATGTTCTTCTTTTTGTCATTTAGTGGATGTTTTCTCTCTGAATAGGTACGACCGCCCCTTTTTTACTAATCGGCCGGCTTTAATTTGAGATTCCCTATTGTAATTAAATTTAATCTAGCTTAATAGATATTTGCTTGTAAAGGCGGCAGAGTTCTATTTCTGACCGAGACAAGAAGATATCCCAGTGGTTATTCCTCTATCCAACTACATATTTTGTTCACATTTACAAACATTTCTTAGTTTCTGTTACTATCTTCTAATAGTCTAGTTCAATTTCAGACAGGAGCGCGGCCCTCCTGCCTTGAGGGTGGGATGTCATTATCAATGACGTTGCCGGACACGCACCTGGCCAGTATGATGTCCCAAAACAGATTTGACACGTAATTTTTTTCAAGCTTCGTGACATGTTAGCCACACCGTCTATTATCCAACAGCCAACTTCTTTAGGAAATTAATGGGTAGATAACGAGGAGTTTGACGCTGTTGCGCACCAATACCGAACCCAACCAATTCAGTTTCCACAACCTTATTTTCTTAATGCGACTCAAATTTCTTGCCCCTCTCAATCTTTTCTCGAGGTGTAACTTCAGGTCTCTTCACACCCTATTCCGGTAGTTTTGGGAATTGAGAGAAAGACATTTTATATTTGTTATCCCACTCAGTTGACGCTTCATCTTCCTCGAAATCACTTGATTCCTCTCCCGGCTCAGGGAGTTTCAAACTACAAACATGGACTTCGTCACCAGGGCTACTTTCTTTTGGTTGAGGTAAGTCTGACTCAAACTCTGATCTATTCTCTTTGCTGTTGTCTTCCCCTACTAGTTTTTCTTCAGGGAATAATTCTGGTTCACCCTCTGACCTCTTCTTTTCTCTCAGTCGTTCATGGAGCTGTGAGAGAGGTATTTTATCTTCCTCCTCCCACTTCCTTGACTCATTATCTGAGTCATTGTCTCTCATTTTCTTATCATTAAGTTGTAAATCCTCTTTTCTTGCTTTATTCACCTTTATAACTCCAACCTCTTTCCTCGGTGCTGGCCTGCCTTTTTGCCGTTACCCCAGTTCTAGGAAGTAATTTTACATCTTCTTCCACTATCACAGACAGGGACTTCTCGCAGTCGGAGTGAGTGTCATCCAATGATACTCTTCTACCTTTTACTACAAAGATAGGGGGTTGAAATCTATCATGGCTCCATGACGTTGAAACCAGTCTTCCGCCCAAATCGACTTTTCGCACAAACTTGAAGCCACATAAAACCTCTGGACGCTGCTCGTCCCTTCTATTTTCACTGGAAGATTCACCATCTTCTTTATCGGGGTTCCTGCCTCCTTCAAGCTACCCTTATAGCTCAAGAGCACATAATCTTCCTTATTCAGTACCGAGACCTTTGTCCTAGTATTTATTACAGTTCTCACTTCTGATCCCCTCACTAATCCCTCACAATAAAGCTCTTTTTCTCCTACGAATACATGAGCTACCCTAGATGTCTACTTTCGTATTCTACTATCTTGGCTTTACGGCAAACCGCCTATGAGTGCTAGTAGTAGCACGTCCCTAAGATCATCTACATGGGAGTCTCAATTTAGCTCCTCTCATCTGGGTGGCCGAGAGCGTACCCTAAATTATTTTTGCTCGTCTTCCGTCGCCGAGGACAGATTCCCTTTAGGTGTCCTGGTTTTCCACAATACCAGTACCTCATCATAGGTGAATTTGCAACCCTCACGGCCACATACCCAGCACCTCATTCCAGTTCTTTTGATACGGGCCACAATCGTTCTTACTAAGTGTCGACTTTTCTTACTTCTTTCTATTCTTTAAGTTTTTTTTATTGGCGATGTTGGGACGCACCTATTAAGCTCATGCAATCTAGTTCTGTGCTCTTTTCCCTACAGCTGGTGAATTTACAATCATTGAAGTCGTGGTACCATTCTTGCTTGGTCGGGAAATTCATGGTCCTGTGGTTTCATGTCTACATGTCCAGCAAACCAAGCCGTATCTACCCGGTGTGGGTTAAAAAAAACTTATACCTTTATTCAGGATTTTCTTCCCTAAACCTTTCACTCCCTACCGAAGATCGTCGAAATCCGCCCTTCTGTTTGCATTCCTAACGCCTCGAACTCTGCCCTGGATCTTTGTTCTTGGCATTCTGCCAGAATCCAGTGCTGTTTTTTGCTGGGACTATCGCCTACCGATAAGTTCAGGGGAACATACGTTAGGACATCGTGGCAAATTCGCTAATTCCTGAAAGCTTCTACATAAAAATGGACGAACTGGGCCTGTATCACCACATTTACTAGTACCTCTTTGAGGTATGCTTCTCTGCCCTAGCTCATAACTCTCCAGATGTCTCATCCATCAATTGAGTGAGTTATACTGCCATGTTTTTAACAAGATATAAATGTCAATGTAGTCTGGCTATTTCCAATAAAATTTCCCTTCAAATTCTACGACGCCTTTACTCTATTTTTAGAGTTCACACCACAACGAGAATGTTTTCTCCCAGATTCGTTTTGGTTCCTTTTAAAACAAGAATTCAGAACAACGTCTTCAACCAAATAAATTTAGTAAATTTGAAAGAAATACGTTTTTTTCTTTCACAAGTGAATTTTTTTGCTGATCAAATTTTTAAAATGCCGAAGGGGTTTAGCGTCTTATTTCTCATTAACCTTCTTTTAAACAAACAATATGGCTTCTGTTTTCTCCAAGTCTGCTGCAGATGTGTTTACAGTCATAACTGAATTTCCATATAAAATTCTATATGAGAACAGCGACGCTCTGTATGTGGCTCTAGATATTAAAAAGGCATTCTAGACACTCGTTTCTACTCAAGATCAAGGATTACAGTGTCATAGAACGAATAGTTGGTTAATCCAATCGTTTCTATCAAATCTTGAAATGAAAATTTTGCTGAACGGGTCCTCTTACATATCGCTTCATACGAACGGGAATGTACTCCAACGGTTTATCCTGGATTCTACTCTGTATTTGATCTTCATCAATGATCTCCCCGATCTCATAAGTTCCTAACTCGGTATTTATGCAAATAACCCTACCATTTCTTGTCTCAAAAGCATATCCTCAGGCCTGACAATATAAACCTGGTAGCTGCGCGTGTAACAGACAACGAATCAGCACTGAACTGGGACAAGAACTGGCTTGTAAATTTTAACACCTCCGAAAGAAAACAAAAATTCAATTTACCCACCACAGAGAATATTTTCTGCCTACTATCTACAAGGCTGCGGCTAGACTTCGGGAGAGAAAAACACTACGCCATCTTGGCCACACACTTTCCAGTGACATAACATGAAGATACTACATAAATTCAATAACTTCATCTATTGCAAGAAAAAGGCTAAATTTCAGGCTAGAATTGTTTTTAATGCTAGAATTCATGTTGCCCATTTACAAATCTAACATTCATCCGAGCATTAAATACTGGTGCATATGTGGTATGAGATTCTTACTATACATAACCAGATTTTTGACAAAATCTAAAGAATGATATGTAATATAATAGATCTTAACTAGGGATTTCATCTTGACGATAGATCTGACGAGATTTTTCCCTGGTGCTTGAACTACATGAATTTAAGCTTGATACTAGATTAGCTTATAGACCTCATTCTTTTTTTTGTTGAAATAGTGAAATGCACCCCCCACATTTACTCCAACGGTTTCTTCTTATGTATTTTTCACCTATGTAACACTGTTCCATTTCTTTGCTTCCCTGATAACTACATGTTTCAAAGATTTAAATGCTAATCGCCATCTTATGTCTTCTTGAACTGTGTTCAGTTTTTGTCCCCTCCTCAATCCCCTCAATTCTCAGTCTTCTCTCTAAATTTACCTCATTGAAACCCCTGCGTGCTAGTGTATACTATTGCATTACCCCTTTACTTGGGGTGAAATAATAAAAAAGTAACGGGGAAGAGAAAGATATCTATTATTGGTTGGGAGCAAGTATTTAAGAATTACTTTGAATTTGAATCAATGAGAAACAACGCCATGTTTTCGAAAGTGTCAGAACAATGTGAATAAAAATGAAAAAAGTAATAAAAACAATAAATCTGTTTAGGGTCATGACCATCTACATGCTAGCAATCGCAGAAAAGAAGCACTCATCAAATACTGTCGCCAACATTCTCACATTTTGAACGTTCGTCTTTTCGAAGAATTCAGTTGTTCTTTCTAAAGATTCAATATAATTTTTTAATAAATTTATAACATTTAGGTTGCGCCATGTAAATGAGAACAAACATTAACTTTAATATCTTTAATATTTTGACTGGGGACATCTGACATAGCTAAGTTAGATAGCGCATAGGTATTGCATATATTATATAATAATTGTCCCGCACGCAAACGTGTATTGTCTTTTGCAAGATTTTGCTGTTTTATTAAATATTTTTCCTCCTCAAGCATTAACTTTTCGAAGAACAACATGAAACTTAAAAAAGATAGAGATTATATATTTATAGTCTATTTCTTATTTTGCATCAAATTTTAAATCGAGCACATATTTAGATATTAAATGTAATAAAGAATTATTTGATTACTTTTTCAAGCGTCGAAGCACAAAAATCTTCTTTGACTTGAGCGAACACCCAAATAGAAAAAAGTATTCTTTGTTCAATTTTAGTTTTCTCTGATCAAAACCAGTCTTGCGAGAACAAAAAGATTTAAAATTTGATTGGATTATCACACAAGATTTCATTCTTTTCTGACAATAATTCATTGTGTTTGATTTTCTTAATACGAAACTCTTTGAATGTTTTCCTGTAAGTACAATCTGCTAGGTGGTTTTTCAATCGCGATTTGTATATTTTTTACTAAATGTTACCAATCGAAATATCAATTCATTTAGAAACGGGATTCGTATTTACATCTGTCAATAATTTTCTTTTTAATAATATGAATATAATAATATTTCATTATATATATATATATATATATATACACTCCCGATCAAAAATTTAAGACCACTTAAAAATCTTTAAAAATAATTTTTTTTACGGATAGATTTTAAACTCCTCCCACTTAAGGTTACCAATACTACAATCTAAAAGGTTATGGAAACAAAAAGCTACATTCCATATATTTTATTTAGAAATTTACATTTTTATAAAATGAGGCGATTTACACATGATAAAAATTATAAGACCAGAGACAAAAAATCTATGAAATTGTACAAAGAGTGTATGAAAACATTCAACAACCAAATTTGATAATGAGTTCTACCTCCACTGCTTTTGACGACTTTAAAAATTGTGTCGAGCATGCTAGAAATAAGCGTTTCCATTAAGGTGCGGTGGATGTTGCTCCAGCTTCTGAAGATGCCTTCACGAAGTTCATTTTTTGTTGAATAATGTTTGCCATTTCGAGAAACATCTCTTGTCATCCATCCTCAAACATTTTCAATTGGGTTCAAGTCTGGTGAGCATGCAGGATGTCCCAAGAGATGGACATCATTTTCTTGTAGAAAGGTAAAGGTCCGTCTTGCAGCGTGGATTGCAGCATTATCCTGTTAGAATAACCATCCATCCCCGCACAAACGTTGGCCCTCAGTCATCAAAGATGCTTTTTGTAGCATGCTAACATAACCAGCCACTGTCTGACGACCCTGCACCACCTGGAGCTCCATCGTCCCTCTGTAAGAAAAGGCACCCAATACCATTAGGGACCCTCCACCACTATGATATGTGGAGAAAATTTCAGGAGGCATGTTTTTGTTATGCCAATATCGTTGGAAGCCATCAGGACCATCTAGATTGAATTTTTTCTCATCAGAAAACAGGGGTTTCTTCCCCTTCTCAACGTCCCATGTTTGGTATATACGACAAACTTTAAGCGTGCACCTTGTGACGTGGAAGCAGCTGAGGTATTTGTTTACGCTTTTTATTTACCATGCCTTTTTGTCGTAAGTGTCGTCTGAAGGTTTACAGGACTGCACTCAGCTTCTGTGACTGCCTTATTTTGACAAGAAGAAAGTCCCTCGTCTTTCATAACAACACCTCTTATTCTCCTACTCAATGCAGGAGAAATTTTTTGGGGCCTACCAGAGGATTTTGCTTTTCCATAAATCTCACTGTTCTTTAGAATGTTGCAAATCACAGTTTTACTGCGATTTACCTTAGCTGCGATCGCCCACTGTGACAAAAGTTGCTTATGGAATTCTAGAATTCGAGAACGCGCAACTTCGGTAAGTTTGCTTGCTTTAGGCATGGTAACACCTTTACGCAGTGATTGCTAATCTCTAACTGAACTAAGAACATTGGAATTACCATAGATCTAACAATTTATACCCCTGGTCTTATAATTTTGATCATGTGTAAATCGCCTCATTTTATAAAAATGTAAATTTCTAAATAAAATGTTTGGAATGTAGCTTTTTGTTTCCATAACCTTTTATATTGTAGTATTGGTAACCTTAAGTGGGAGAAGTTTAAAATCTATCTGTAAATAAAAAATTCTTTTTAAAGATGTTTAAGTGGTCTTAAATTTTTGATCGGGAGTGTATATATATATTTGTAGTTTTCGTTTTATATATATATATATATAATGGCTGGCCCCTCGTATTCGAGTTTACCCGTCTACCAGTGCAGTTAGCTAATCATTATGAGAGAGGCCTAGTCAGGCTAACTTGTGTTTGTTGAGTATCCAGAGATTCCATCTGTGGTTTATACTTCAACAATGCCAAACGTACCTTAGTTACAGTTTCTGGGAGAGAACGCATTATTTAACGTGAAAAAGAGTCTGAACAAGACAAGGTGGCTCAACCCCTCGGTCGATGATTTGTAACTTCTATTTAACCCAACCATTGACGACTTCTCAAAGAGAGACGTCTACCCATTTTAACTTGGGTCAACACGTGGTATGGTTTTGTGGCACTTTCTAAACGCTGGGATCGCCTCTTCCAGACGGATAAAATGAAGAAGTCACCTTCCTGACATATGAAACATGGTGAAATTTGAACCTAAGCTTCATGGTCAGGAAGAAAACGTTTTAACCACTCGGCCATATATATATATATATATATATATATATATATAAGTAAAGTAAACCTCGTGGGCCAACAAAACCTACCAAGGTTTCACCTAACCGACCGTTAGGGAACAATGTTCATGTGCTCGGCTCTTACTTTTTTACAATCATTTTTTCCTTCCACGTAGATACGCGGAGGTTTTTTTTCGAAACGTGTATAGTTATAAGTTTGTGTTTATATATATATATATATATATATATATATATATATATATATATATATGTGTGTGTGTGTGTGTGTGTGTGTGTGTGTGTGTGTGTATTCCCTAACACTTCAGCTCCTAAAACTGAACACTCAAACTAGCCGCATATATGATTTCATTATAGAGATGAAGAACAATCCCTACTTTTTAGGGTTAACGGAATACATGGAACTGGTGACACAGACTATTCAAATTGTTGACCTCAGGTTTTAAGTTCTCCAAGACTGGTTACCATCAAAACTAAAAAGTCCAATCTGTCCTACTATATAGCACATAGTGCAAGGCAAAGTTTGCTTCTAAACCTTCACTCATGAAAGTGATCTCTTTTATAATATAGTTGTATTGGCATTAAATGGTCTTTAGTTTTATGAAATAAAGATAAAAGTTTTAGAACCTTTACTGATTAATATAGTTACCATTTTGATTTTCGTTATTCTTAAATTTGTAAAACAAATCCTTAACTCTATCCTCAAAACCATTTCACCTTTCTGAGCAAAGAATTAATCTATGCACATTTGCAGTCCTTCCATGGAACTTCTACTTCAACATTCAAGTTTTTTTCTGAACAATTAATGAATAGTGTGTGGGTTGATATTATTGAACGGCAAATTTACAGCTATGGTATTTAATGCCAAAATGTAAATATCCTGTACGCAAATTTGTCTTTAATACATATATTTCCTATATAATTTATGTTTTAATGGTAAACGTTTTTAGATATATAGTTTTATTAATTATCATTTATTTTGATAATTTAATAAAAAAGCGTATAACTGATAATTTCATACTAAAATATATTGTTGGCATTTTTATATAAAAATATATTGCTGGAAATTTCACTATAAAATATACTATTGGTTACTTGCCTATAAAATGTATTTTTATTCGTTTTATACTATATTAATTGCCATTTTGGTAAAAAATAATAGGGTTGTTAATTTTGTTTTCAAAGTTTATTGTTGGTTATTTTACTATACACTTTTGTTATTGTTGGTAATTTTATTATAGATATAAATTCTTACAGTTTTAGAATTGTATTGTTTAACATTGTGTTACAAAGATCTATTGTCAGTCATTTAATTGTTAAAATTACTGGCAATCTTACTACCAAATTTTATTATAAAGAAGTACCGATATTTTTGTTTGAGAAGTGAGGGCAACTATTTGCGCATAACTGGGATCCTATCAGGTGCAACCAGACAGGATCAAGATGAACCTTAGATCAACAGAAATAAGGAGGTGGTTTCACGATCCTCAAAAACATTCATCTCTTAACCTTGCTGCCGGGTGTAATTTTGTCGTCATAACGATAACGTTGAATGAATCGTCATCAGAAATTGTAATATCAGAGGAACAAGGCACATGTGTAAACATTTTATTTGTAGATATGAGATGTTTTTTCTGAATGTATGCTGATGAAAAATCGAGCTCTTCCAATTTAAAACAAAATAACTACTCAAAATGTAACTATGAAGCTGTCGAGCAGTGTTTAGTATTTATTTTCTTACAAATTTTTCTGTATTAAGCAACTCATATTGTCATCCCATACCCGTCTAAAATATTTCTCACTGGGTATATGACACGACGACTTTAAGTAATAGTAAGAATACTATTTTTATAGTAGCTGCTACGTTAGTGAGTATGATCTTTACTGAGTGCATAGCACTTAGACTAGAATCAGTGAAATAATTGCTTTAAAGGCTTTTTACTTTTCAGAAAAAAAAGATTGTTATTTTCCGTAATATGCATATTTTACATAACTTTATCAACAATAATTTCTTTGTTTAAAAATATGAGCGTACGATCACCAAAGTTAAACAAAGTTGAATTAGGTCATTACTGGAAGAAATCTTAGGAATATTCAGTGCAGGATGTGCGGGTGGTGTAATTGGTAACGGCTCGGAATTGCTAAATTTGTATTTCCAGTTAACGTCGTTATATTCACTTACGCGCAAATACCCGTGGGAAAGGTATGAATCAAACTCTTCTCCTCTATCTATGAGATAATTACTTAATGATTATTATCTCAAAAGGAAAATTGAGTACAAAGTAGTTAAATTTCAGCATTGAATAACACATAGAGCCACTAAACAAAACGACAATTAGAATATAAAGATGTCATTGGCATTATACACATAAAATATTTTGCCTATGCCATTATAGTATTAATTACACTATTTACATTTATCGGATTGCTGTCCTTATCTTTGTTGTCATATTTACGAAGTTTCGGCTGTTATACGCTCCGACATTCTTCAGGTGACTGAAATTTAGAACTATCTAAATATTTCGTTCAAAAGAGATACATTGTTCTAGTTTTAGTTTTATAAATTATGCTCCTTCCAGATGCCGCAGTTATTTTTATTTTATTCAGGCTTTTCCTGATCTTCATTAACGATCTACCCGATGTAATCAGATCTCCAGTAGGTATATACTTTGATGATACCACCATTTACTCTCCCCTTAATCAAAAATCTGCTGAGGCTGACAATGCGAACTTTGCTACTGAGCTCGAAAAGGACCTCCAATCTGTGGTGGACTGGAGTAAGAAATGGCTCTTGAATTGAAATGCTTTCAACACGAAGCTGCTATCTATTAACCATCACAAACAATCGTTCCACACCCATTAGCATAGAACAGCTTAGTCTCCCTGAAAGCAAAACACTGCGTCTCTTTGGGTTAACTCTCTCAGTACACTTCAAAGTGGAATCACTATATCGAATCCATAGCTAAATCCGCTGTTAGAAGGTGGGTTCACTGTATATGGCCAGGAAGTTTTTCCCGTTTGACCCCATCCTGCACATATATAAATCTACCATCCGCTCGTGTATTGAATACTGCTGTCATATCTGTTCGTGTGCACCTGGTCTTCACCTGGTGGTCTTTGATAAAATCTAACTGAAAATCTGTAATGTGATCGATCCCGACATGGCAGCTCAAATGCAGTTACCTTCTCACCGGCGCAATGTGGCTTTCCTCTGTCTTCTACAAATAGTTTTACGGCTTCTGCTCCGATGAACTTAGCTCACTGGTGCCTTCTTTGTATAAATTTACTCGCGCAACTAGATTAGCAACTAGGCCCTACCCTTTTACAGTAAAACCAATAAAATGTAACCGCATCTTCTAATCTATCAGCTTATTTTTTCGCACTTCCCGACTGTGGAATTACCTTTCATGTATTTGCTTTCCCGACAGCTATAATTTCCAAGAACGGAAATGTAAAGTTAATAGTCATCTTCTATCTCAGTGACTCGCGTCCTTTCTCTCATGTTCTTTTATCCGTTCACTACACTCTCATCACGCCGGTATTCTCATCCTTCTCTTACCCAATTTCTAACACCCACTATAACTTGTTTCTCTTTCTCATCACTTTCCTCTTTTGTGAAACCGCTGCACGCCAGTGGCTGTAAAACTGTCTTACTTGGGATGAAATGTTTTAAAAAGTGTTTGCTGTAGCCAGGTAATGAACTCACAACTCTTTTGGACAAGTCACTGGATCCAACGAACGGTTTTATCCACTTGGCTATGTGTCAACAAAGATGAGAACGGTAGTCTGAACAATGTAAATAGTGTTAATAATTACAAAAGCCCATCTCAGAAATATAGACAAATATCATTATAATTTTTATAAAATTCTACCATTTTCTTCGAAATATTCTATCTGAACAGTTATTGGTTACGTATTACCTACAGATTCGTTAATGAATCAGTTAGGAAGATATAAAGATATTCATATTATTATTATTACAGTTAAATAAAGTCAAAATATATTGAAGATTCCGTTAAACTTTAAATATATTTCGTTACTGTGTTTCTAAACTAATTTTATGGCAAGAAACATTTACCCTGCTTGCTTGAACAGATTGATTCGTTCATAATATGCAGTCCTGGATAATTGTATAAAAATGAGAAGGTAATTAATAATGCAGTGACCAGTCTAACTGACTATTGAATACTACTATCACGACTGGCTTTGAAGTGTTTCGTCTTGCTGCATAAAAGTTGCATAAAAAAGACGATTAAAATAAAACTAACTCAACAGAGTTATTCATATTCCATGTGTTTCTTGCATAAGATTTTGTAAACATGGGGCCTAATTTCGCAAAAACCTGCTTGTATCATAAAAATATCTCTCTTGTCTTTATAAAGATCGTTTTCTGATTCCAAGAAAAGAAAAGAAAGCAACAAAAGTGTATGTATCACTTAATAAATGCCGGACCAAACTAATAAAACAACAACTTTTAGGCAGACTTTGACTTTATTAATTAACATAGTCTCCTTCTAGGGTGAAACATTGATTCCAAAGCTTCTCTAACAACTCAAACCTTTTTTGTAGAAGGATTTGTCTTTGTCTTCATACTACGTCTCAGTTTCCCGGTATCACTTATTCATTGGATCCAAATCTCTTTCCCTGGAGCAATTTTTGACAGTAGTCTCTGGGTGCCAGATTTAGAAAGAATAGGTTCAATGCGGAAGCAATTCGAAGTGTTAATTCATATAATCTGTTATCGTTGCGATAGTCTTGTGACACGGTGAGTTGTTTTGGTGAAAAATATGTTTTTTCATCATCATATATAGCCATTTTGTTGGCGATTTATTTCTTCAACTGAACCAATAATGGAATATAATATTCGATATTGATGGTTTATTTCTTTTTCAAGGTAATCACTGAACGATATAACTCTCATTCCAAAATACAGTGGCCAAAAATCTTTCCTGCTAATGTTTGCGTCTTAGTTGCCTTGGGTAACTTTTACCTGCTGATGTCCACTCAGCTGACTGTCGATTTGACTTTAAAGTGAAGTGGTGAATCCATGTTTTAATCAATCACATATTTACGCAAAAACTTCTTGTTGCATTAAAACAGTTGCAAACAACGCTCTGAATTATCGACTCATTGTTGTTTTTGATCGACTGTGAACAAACGTGGCACTTATTTTAAACACAGCTTTCTCATTGAAAAATGTTCATGAAAATGGTGAATACACTGTCTTCTGATATGTTCTACTACTCTGCTGTGTCACGAAACTTCAATTTACGATAGGTTCAAAATGAGTTTATGGAATCTTATGGTGTGGACAACTGCCGATTTGGGGCGACCTGAGTGTTCAGCATCATTTGTGTACGGCCGCGTTTAAAGTCAGCATACCAACTTTTAACTGTTGTTTCCGACGGATCAGAGTCCGAATAATGCTTACAACGCCACCGCTTTGCTTGAATAGTATTTCTCCTATCAGAAAGCAATGATTACCAACAATAGAAATTAGGAGTTTTTCAATGTTTTGAAAATTTGCAACAGTAACTTCACTTAAATAACTGTCATTTGTAAACTAATAATAAGTTTTGTAGGTTAGTCATTCATAGACAACATATGATTTTTTATTAATTGCGCTATCTATATATAAGGCCCGGAACTTATTGAGTGATATGTTATATCAAGTTACGCCAATTTAGAATCATATCTGTGGTTTTCTTTTAGTAATATTATTTAACCATTGATATTATTGTGATTTTTTAAATCAAAACATTTCAAAATGTAGCCGTCACATAGATCTTGAATGTGGAGTATCACAAAATGGTAAATCGATAATTTTTATTAAAATATTCTTCATGAAGTTATAAAAAATTCGAGATTGCAGACTTATATCAATTTTTTGAATGCATAAACCACAATTATTAATTCAATAAGTCAGTTTCATTGACTTAAATATCAGTTTTTTTTTTCTCATCAAAAATGAAAACACATTTTGTCAAATTTCTACGGGTATCGTAAATTATTATGAGGTTTTAATTTCGGAACAAATCATTAGCAAGTAATGCTGTATTTTTTTGTAAGATTAATAAGATGATTTACAGTATGAACCATATCGTTCAGTTTAATTTAATAATGGTGATGTCGGATAGAATGGCTAATTAAAGTCTGTCGCTGATACCTGATCAGGTGAAGCCAAGTTGTGGTTTATAAAGCAATTGTGCTGAGTAGGTCAAAGTTACAGTTTTTGGGAAAGACTGCATAATCTGGCGTGATCAGTTGTTAGACAAAATCAGAGCGCCCAAATGCTGTGTGATAACGATTTAGGACTTCATGTGATTACAAAGCTAGACGTCACCCGAAAAGATTCTCTACTCAGTTTCACTCACATAGGTTGTATGGAATGATTTCAAGGCATTGACCAACAGTGACGTACGCAGGGATTGTCTCTTCAACCTTATATTTTCAGGAAGTGACTTCGTTGACGTCTATGCTGAGATTTGTACGCATGTCTCTTGGTTGATTGCTAATCGTGCAACCACGTGCTTTGTTTATAAGGCACTAAAAGGAGATTTTTAAAAAAATCATCGGTTTAATCGATCTTGCGAAATAAAATAATAAATCAAAATAATCATCTGGATATAAAATATATTTAAAATGCATAGTTCATATATATTTTCTAAGCGCTATTTAATTTTACCAATGGCAAGGCGATAATGCCAGTTAGATGCAATGGGTTACAGTGAGTGAAAGAGAGTGAGAAGACTTTATGAAGAGAAAGAAAAGTAGAAGAATATTTTTCAAGAAGACAGAAGATGACAATTGATGTTGCGTTTACATGTTGGAAAGTCATAGGTAGCAGAGAAGCACAAAACCAAAAGAAAATTCCACAGGCTAGAAGTGCAAGAAAAGAAGCTATTAGAATAGAACATGCGGTTATATCTACCAGCAGTAAAATTGTGAGACGTATTTGCCAATTTAGGGGTACGCTGAAATATATGCAATTGAGGCACCAAGAAGAAAAAATCAGAAAAACATTCATGTAAATATTTATAGAAAAATCAGAAGTAAGCCATGTCAGAGTAGTAAAAATGTGACGGAAGTTGAGATGTAAGGTCATTAAATGTAAATGCTAATGTAATTATGTTAACAGTATTTCTTATATATTAAGATACATTTGGATATTGTTAATAAGTTTTTCCAAATTACACATGTACCTTATTTCTTTTATTCGTGACGAAGACCGTCTAGGAGTTTCAGATAGTTTCAATAATATTTTGGTTCCTTCCACTAACAGTTTCAATTTTTGAGTCTTTCAAAAGTCAACGAGTGTTCTTTTTACCTTTAGTATTGCAATATAGATTTGTTTTTTGTGCAGTGTAACTGAACAAAAACCTGCAAGAAAAAAGAATCAGAAGAAGTTATTTTTTGTGTAGGTATCGAGTTGACATTTATGATAAACACCGTTTTATAAGTTGCACTGGCATGAATTTCAAAATTAAAGTATCCATGCTCCAAATTGCCAATCAAAAAAAAAAAAGAAAAATCAGTTTTCTATTGTGTTTAAAACCGTCAAAATATAAAGACCTGGAAATTGAAATAGGAAAAATGTGGAAATTGAAAACAAGAGTTGTGCCAGTGATAGTAGGTGCACTTGGAATGATAAAAAATGGAACAAAACAACACATTGAAAGAATCCCTGGAAACCCCAGCTTAAGAGATATACAAAAAATTGTCTTATTAAGTACAGCCCACACACTAAGGAAAACTTTATCTATGTAATGCTGGAGATGATATGGAAGATAGAAAAACATGAAATGGAGCCATAACAACACGCCACTACCTGCCTTAGGTCTCCCCGCAGACTTGGTTGGTAGTGAGACCAAAGCAGAAATGGAAATATGATGAAAAATGACAAAATAATAATAATAATAATATAATAATAATAATAATAATAATAAAAAGTGGAGGTAGGGAAACATTGCTCTCAGAATTCATATGAAGTTGTGTGAAAAGTATTATAGCATAGCATAATAGTATTATAAAAATTATTGTGTGAAAAGTATTATAGCATAGCATAGTGGTCAGAAGAAAGTATTGAAGAATGACAAGCCCAAAATCCTTTGACATATTTACATTATTCGGACTATTGTCCTCGTCTTTGTTGCCATTTTTACAATATTTCGGCCGGTGTACGCTCCGGCCTTCCGCAGGTGCTATGGATTTCGAACCGAACTCTTAATTATAATCACTGGGGCATATCAACCTCATTTTCGGAATGCCAGAGCGTACAATGTCTCAAACGTCGCACAAATTGCAACGAAGATAAGGAATATAGACCGAATAATGTAAATACTGTAAATAATAACTTATCTCAGAAATATAGACAAATCCTTTAAGATACTCTGATACTGACGCGAACAACGTTAAGGTATGAAGTAACATCTCTGTTGAAAACAAAACATATTCTGGCAGAAGTAACTGCTCAATTTTGACACGAGAAAAAGTGAAATACAATAATTTAAAGTATGAAATTCTGAAGGTTGATGAATGACGAGCAAATTAAATAATTACAGCACAAATGACCATGAATATAATTAACTGTAATTGGAAATGTTAATTGATTTGTATTTTTACGACTCATCAGCACTTTCGGGGTTATTTATAGGAAACATTTTTTATTGTGATAATTTTTTTTATTGCGAGTGAATATTGAAGTAACAAATATTTTTAACAATGTTTTAGAAAAAACCCTACTATTGATCTATTTAGGAAGGAACAGATTCATAACTTTAACCAATGTTACTTGATTGTAAGTGAATGAAACGAACTCAACTTGAATTCTAACACATTCCAAGCCGTAACAAAACTATGCCTCCTCGCAATATCAAGGATATTATGAAAATCATTAGATGTAAGCCTGTCGTCTAAAACTAAAAATGTCCGAGTTATTTTTATAAGTTGACGAGAGATAACCTTAAAATAAACTTTTGCTACAAATAAACATTATATGTTTTGCAGAATAATCATAATAAATATACCTGTAACAATTTTATGAGACTTTACAATGCACATCGAACAATCAACGATAATCGCCCAGACATCATGATCAATCACTAAAAAAGAATGTCTTTTCTTATTGACATGACAGTCGCTGCAACTTTTAATATACCTTAAAGGATCTTAAAATATATCAAAATACAAAGATTTTAAAGAGGAAATCGAAAAAATATGGGCATCAGTATTTCTAGTTGTATTTGGAAATTTCAGATTAATTAGAAAATATTCCAATAGACTTATTCCTGGTAACCCAAGTCTTAAACAATACAAAAATTGCACTCACAATTACAGCTTATGCATTACAAAGAGCTTCATCTATATAAAATATGTGTTATATTTATATATAAGTTGATTTTTCTGTTTTTGTTTCATAAAGAAAGATCATTGAAAGATGTGATGAAGCCATTTCTGAACTTAGTTCTCTGGTTGGGAACAGGAAGGATATATGTATGCACCAAAAATACAAGGAAATAACAATAAATATTATTTTTTAGACATGATAATACGTCATCATAAAAAGATTCTGGCAAAAAAAAAAAAAAATTGACAAAGATTTTAAAAGTACGAAACTGAAAATAACAGTCCCCAAAACTGTGGCATTTAGACAAAAACAAAATTTGGGTTATTAACAGGCACGTTAATAATAATTAAGAACAATATTAATGCATACTTTAACAAAATATTAATGCACACATTAACAAAACACATGAAGCACATAAGCATTTGAACCATAAAGATTGAGATTATGGGAAATGGTCACTTATTTAGAAAATAAAAATGTCCTCTTTCAAATTAAGGTTCAGAAGAAAAACTGAGCAAATAAAAAATATGATAAGCTATCGGTTGTCTTCTAAATAATAAAATTGATACTATCAGAGAATGATTTCAAACAATACTATACTTGAACCAACATATATTAATAATGAAAAACAAAGAAAATAGTAAAGTGAACCAGGAAAGTGAATAAGGATTATTTACACTCTTGTGAAAAGTATTTGAAATAAAACGAATAATGTCTTCCTAGGATCTTTCACATTTCTATTGATCACATAGACGTCGTGTTTCTAGTGTGATTTTTTGTTTACATTTTGACTGGTGGATACAGTATCTTTCATTCGCCTTGATAACACGACTGACTTTTGAAAGGCTGACACCAACAATATTCGCAATTTCTCTGTAAGGTGTGCCATTGTGTTCTTTCATTGTGTTACAATTTTGGTACGCTTTCTTAGAGTGCTCACTTAAACAATAGCCGATGAAGTACTCGACAGTAGAGACAGTAGTGTCAGGGCGTGATAAAATTCTGATGCCATCACGGATTAGGCAATACTTATCAGGTCCAAGCAAATTTCATCATGCATCCCAAAAATAGATTCATATTACGGCAAACCATTGTATATGACTTAATCTGATGACAAAACAAAAATCGATTAAACTCTGTCACTCCAGTGGTTTTAAAACTGACTGTATGGTGAAAGAAAGGAAATAAAAGCATTTGTTTCGATTAATTTGCACAAGGCTGTATATGCGATAAAAAAGATTGTGATAATGAATACTGCTCTCAAGATGAGAAAAAAATTAAACAATGATAAACTACTAAAAATTAATGAATATAATTTTGAAGGATGGCTGAAAATAAAGTATAACCGTTCTGGAGTCAGTAAGAAAAGAGAATATTCTCACTATTTGACAATATTACTGTCATTTCATCTCTTCATCATTAATAGGAGTAAATAATGTACAAATACATGAACAAAGTTCTCAGTCATTTCACCCTAAGCAGGGCAATAAATCCACTAGAACTCAAAGGGTTACTGAGTGTTAAAAAATATGCGAAAACCTTGATAAAGAAGATGGGCCTTTTAGTGTATTGGTTAGCTATCGGCTCGGAAAGAGAAATCGGAGATCCGAGTTTAGTTACCTGGGAAGCAAGAAGCTAGCAAAGAATTCCGGAAACAGTATGTGCAATGGACTAAATAGTTAGTACTTTTACATTTCGTCATTTAAATTATAAAATGGTAAGAACATTTCGTCAATCTTACATTGTGCTTAAGCTTATAAAATCTATTTACCATAAAGAAAATCTCATCAGAATGATTAACCTGAAAAGTGGTGAGAAAGGGATTAGAGCTGAATTGCCAGGTCCGGTTAAATAAAATTGCAGATTGCTCTTTGAATTTTATCAAGAATCTGTAAATATAAAGCAGGAGCACCAGACCAGATGTGGCAAAAACCTTAAAAAAAGTGATGACTGGTAGACTTATAAATATGTAATATAGATTCTGGCAAAAAGATGCTTTAGAACTTTCATTGTGTACCAACTTTCTTAGCTGCAATCTTAGTAATTGATTCAATATACTATTTCTACAACATCTCAGTTAGTCTGAGATATTTGTTTCTTTCCCTTGTAGGTTAGCATCAGCGCCGTTGGTGGAAGACAAAATTAAGCAAAATATACTCTCAAACGATTAAAAGATTAGCAACATTTTGTAGATTATTTTTTATATCAGCTCCAGTTAGACCATTTTTAATTGATCAGAATCACTATTAATGCAGGATAAATAGATGTGTCATCAGCATAGATACTGAGTTGCGAGTTAATGACATCAGGAAGGTCATTTATGAAAATTTGAATCAACGTAGGTCTAAAGATCACCAGCATTTATTACAAAATTATCTAAAGGAGTGACCAGTCAAGATAACGTTCACTTTATTATTTGGTAAGAAAGAATGTTTCATTTCAAATATTAATTTAAAAATAACATCATCTTTTAGCCTGAGAGAAACCAGTATGTAAAACCCTATCTTACGCATTGGAGCTATGCAAAGAAACAATTCGGCTTCACCATTATCATCTAAAGTTTGATATGATTATTAAGGAATAAACGATAACACAACAACAGTTGACATCGAGAGCGATATTGCTCATCTGGACAATGAGCCTGCGTTGTGAGATGAGTAACCAATTCTGAGTTAACTTGAGCTCCTAGTACTTTGCGAAAATGAGTTAATAAAAGATAATAGGAGAATAGTTAGAAAGTTGTTGTATATTTGTTGGTACCATATTCATGCGTAGCATTGATTTTTTTATATAGAGTGTATTTGCCCTTAGAGACGCAGATACTCAAATTTGAAAAAAATGCTAGTGTTAAAAATGACAACAACGTACGAAAAAGAAGAATATGTTCTGCTTTAGAACTTTTATTATGACTGGCAAGGTGAAATAACAGCCTCTGACCCAGATCATTTTATACTGGAAGACGGTGGTCGGTGGAGTAGAAATGATGTTAATCCGACAATTAAAATAATTTGATATTTAAAAGGCGAATCTGATTGCAACCTGTCGAAAGTGTTGGTTGGCTAAACTAATCTGCCCAGTGTTGAAGGTGTGCTGACAACGCTGACCAGAAACTCCAGGGCATATCACCAAAGATGTCACAACTGTGTTTGAAAAGTTGTCAATGTTTTTAAGAAAAAGGAAAAATAAAATATACTTTATATTTTATCTAGAACTGGGTCCGGTCCTTATTGTTTCCGACGAGGTATTTGTTGTCGATAGTATTAGTTGTTGCTGACAGGGACGATGAAAGTGACAAAGAAGATGAAGAAGTGAGAATCTTTCTAACTGTTTTGATTTCAGATTTAATTTTGTCGTCGTCCTCGTGGGTAGCAATCAGACATCATGCCAACATTCGTCTTGGGTCGTGGTTCTCACAAGAAATATATACCCGACGCAATATTATATAACAATGATCCGTGTGAATTCTTAAAAACTGAAACTACAGCATAGGAAATCCAACAAACCTGAAAGCAAGGATATTTATTATTGAGTTTAGTGAGAATAGGAGATAGTTCAGAAGTAATTTCTTCTTTAGAATTAATCCACATGCTTCTTGAGAATCCAAATTAGACATAAAAATCGCGGTGAATAGATTATTCGGCTTATTTATTGCATCTACTGAAAGTTACTAGACTCTCTATCAGTACAAAATAATGCTAATAGTAATGATGGTGATGATGATGTCTAGACCTTGATAATGAACAGCAAAAAACGACTGACATATCTTCATTACTGGAATACTTGAAATACACTCACATACATTTACAAAATGTGTTACAAATTAAACAAGTGCTTTGCAGTAAACCAAATTTGTCTCTGAGAAAAAGAAAAACAATTCACTTTGACAATTCAACGCAATGAACTTGCATAAATATGTGTCAACGTTTAGAGATGAAATTTCGGTTAATGTGGTATTAAAGTTAAGACGAGCTGCCCTTCGGGCCACAGGCCATCTGAATACTTAAAGGCCAAAATTCAGCAAATACCAGGCAGACTGGGTAAAAAAAAAAAAAACTCTTAAACAGAATGGATTTTTATAAACCAATGTGTATATGAAAAACGTCTTTCTTTTATATAAAATTAGATTTCATCTTGAGATTTCGTCATTTTATAAAAAACTGCATGTATAAAAGAATAATAATGACATAATAATGATTAAATAATTGGAATACAGCATTTATAGCTCAGTCGAACGATGACTAAGGGTGTTTTTCTTTAATTGTTCTTATCGTGGCTATGAGAGTGATATGAAACGGATCAACTAAGTAGGCTGATAAAAACATTGTGGTCATAAAATATGTGAATTCTAAAAAATTTACTAATGGTTGTTTCATCTGTAGATTTCTTTCCATCTAGTGGCCACGGCTACATATTTTTCTATTTCTCTCCTCTGCTTCTGTCACACGTGATTTATTTTCCTCTTCTGATAAAATAAAAAAACACTTAATCAACAATAACAATAACAATATTGATAATAATAGTAAAGGAACTAGTCTGTGATTGAAAAGTCGCTCACAGTGAGAAAACCGGATTTAGCAGCTATCGAATAAACTTAATTTCAAGACAAAGAAAAGATTCTACTTGTAAGGCACACTTAAAAAGCGAAATTAAGGAAATCAGACGTGTATTATCGAAACTAGATAAGATTTCAAGAAATTCAAATCTTGCCACACGAAGAACTAGAAAATCAACCGGAAATACAAAATTATTCAACAAAAATACTTACACAGGAACTGCAATCAAAGGCACAGAGAAACCGATTAAAAATAAAGCGATACAGGTTCTATCGATAAAGTATGATATTTCAAAAAGGCCTCAAGAAATTTTGCAGAAAAATTGTAAAACGAATTATGGATGTCACCATTTGTTGGAGAAGTGCTAAACTTGTGGAGAAATATTTGAGTGAACCCTGTGGAAGATAACTGAAACGTAAGGTGAATCAAAAGAGAACAAATGGTAATGATAAGTTATCTACATTTTGCCTTTTTCAATCCAAAATACCCTTATGCAAAATTTTCAATGGCATTTTATTCCAAAATGAAACTGGAAACTGTATCAATGCCGATAAAATTCCAGAATGAATACCTGAATGTATTACATTTCTTCTAATAAAACACGGGTGATCATCCAAAAAGAATATAAGCCAATCACACCTGCAGTGGCTGAATGTACTTACTTTTTTCTCTATGAAAAGAACATTACTTCCCTAGAACATAACGGATACCGAACCTGAACATATGGTTGCAAATATCAAATAAATAACATGATCCGAGAAAATGATAGGAAAAAAGGTAGCAAAGTTTAGGTAGATTACGTAATGTTATTGAAAGTGTACCACACACTTGGATCTTTAAGGCTTTGGTAATAGTAAATATCCTTGAATATAGTATGGGACTGTTGGAAATTAAATTATACTCAATAACACCAAATGTACTGCAACTGTAATTGTTGAATATCCGACGAAACATTTTTCAGGGAGACTTTTTGTCGCGTTTTCTTTTATTCTGATTCGAATCTACTTTTGCGCGAAATAAACAGTAATAACTATAAATAAAAAAAAAACAACGACAAATGTATTTATTCACTTATTCTACGTGAATGATCTCAAAACTTTTGCTAATGATGACAATGAGATGAAAGATCTCTTCAGTAAAGAAAATTATTTCGCTAATGACATTGATATAAACATTGAAATCAATAAGTGTGCTAAAGTAACTGTTAATGGAACATCCTATCACTCCCGACAGTTGACTCGCCGAAGGAATTAAGAAGTAAGGAAGTACAAGAAGATTCGACTTTCACTCCCATTCCGTCTTGACTTCCCATTTTATTGAACTCTCTGTTAATTATACGTTTCTGTAAAATTAACACTGTTATTTGTTTACCTTTTACGTGTTGTGTAAATCTTTCCACTTGGAATTTACCTTGTTATTTATATCGTTCCCGTGATATTACAGTAACATACAGTAAAGAGGAAATTACAGAAACCTACTCAATAGATCTACAGCTCTGGCCAAAAGTTTTGCAACACTAAGTAAAAGTATAGTTTCAGATATATTTGAATACCGAGTATGAGTGAAACCATGAATAATCAATAGATAGGATGTGTTTAATTTGCTTATGCAAATTTTAATTAATTTGCATGAGCGAGTTCTCGACTCAATCAAATGAGAAGGAATATTTTTTTTCTGGGGAGAAGGAAAAAGAAGAGCGTAGAGGTTGGACCGAATTTTCTTTTTGAACCTCGTATTCGGCAGACAGAGTGAAGTGAAAAGCAAAGCAGAGAGAAGAAATTGGACTGTAATTTAACCAAATATTTTATTCTGTACATCTGATTGTGATCCAAATGGGAAAAGTTCATTTTTCCGATTCCGAACGATCTGAAATCGGTCTTAGCTGTCGTCAGATTGCTAAACAGCAGCAGGTTCATGCATGAACGATCACAAGAATAGCTAAGAAGGGGAAGAAAACTAAAAAAAATGAATTTGGGGTTTAAAGTGGTCGTCCAAAAGTGTCTACAGAGTGAGGTGATTGATGACTGATGCGACTTATTCTGATCGACAGGCCAGTAGTCAGCAGTTACTGAAGGAATGGTTCAACGATGGTGTGGAAGCTTCAGATTGCACAGTACGGCAGCGTTTGTTGACGAAAGGATTGATGTAAAAAATGCCTGCAAAAAGTCACTTTTGACACGAAAAAATATAAAAGATCGACTAAATTCCTGTCGTGTTCATAAAAGTTGAACTGTAGAAAACTGGACAAAGGTTATTTTCTAGTATGTATTATATTTCAGCTGCTTTGCTAACAATGGACCCACTCGTGTCAGAAGACGAGTCGGTGAAAAGTTCCACCCTGATTGTGTGGTATCCACTATCAAGCATCCGGACCTCATTCATATTTGTAGGTGCTTCTCCTTTCATGGCGTCGGAGAATTACTGATTGTACTCAAAGGTACGTCAATGAACAAGGAAGTGTATATAAACACTGTCAAAAATAGACTACCACAATTTTTGATAAAACCCTACCCTGATCAAGAGGCAGTGTTTCAAAGTGATGATACACCTTGCCATAAAGCAAAAGCTGTGACGAAGTGGTTCGAAGAATATAACTTCAGATTTCTGCAAAATCGGTTTTGTAATTTACCTGATCTCAATCCCATCAAACATTTATGGTCTATCCTAAAACCAAAGATACGTGAAGCTGCTCCAACAAGAAAAATTGAACTTGAAGTTGTCCTACAAAGATGTTGGACTTCTGTTAGATTTAACTGTTTAAAATCACTAATTGAGTCTATGCCAAAACGAATAAAACTTGTTCTTAAAAATAGAGGAAGGCACATAAAGTAATGAATTTAACACCAAAACTTAACATACATCATAAAAATATTTTTTCTTTTGCTTTAAAATAGTTTAAATTATTATTTTAAAATGCTAAAGCAAAAATATTCGGATTCTTTAAGGTGTTGCAAAACCTTTGGCCAGAGCTGTACTTTTTGTCACAAAGATTAAGAAACTGTAACATAAATAAGCCTATAAATTTCTATGAATCAGCAAAATAAATCGAATGCAGCATACTCACGTAAAAGTAAAAGTAAGAAAGGAATACTACAGGTGTGTGTCTGATATTAAATACCGATTTGAATTCACGAAAAAACATTAGCTCTCGCTGTGGATCTAATACGGTTTCAACCTCCTTAATTAGATCATAACTGATATTAAGTGAATGAATGTCAAAAAGAGAAAATAGCTCACAACCGCATGCATTATCCTAAGACCGATTTTCAA
This sequence comes from Ascarosepion bandense, assembly GCA_037127315.1. Taxonomy (NCBI): domain Eukaryota; kingdom Metazoa; phylum Mollusca; class Cephalopoda; order Sepiida; family Sepiidae; genus Ascarosepion; species Ascarosepion bandense. Next base: position 64,731 of record JBBBDQ010000914.1, read on the forward strand.
TGTCTGTATGTATGTGAAGGAGGCAGAGCATGAATTCAATTAGAACTATAATAAAACCTACAAGAAATGGTCTTCAAAAATACTATAAAAGTATAGTATACTATAAAAGACTAAATAATTATATTGAGTAATAAAGGAAGCCAACAAATACAAAAGTGAATTTCAAGTGGATGAAGAAGTGCGCTTAAACAATAATAAACCAACTGGATCAGCAAAAAAGTAAAAATTATACAAACTAAATGCCAAAACGATGACAAAATACACCTCTCTTTATGGCTACTAATCTACCCGTAGAAACGATCTGACGTAGAAAAAACCCATACCCATCAGAGCAAATATTTTCCAGTCGTATACGTGCAGAAACTGTCACGTTGATGTTTTTTTTCTGATATAGAGAATAATCATGAATATATTCGTTACATTTTAGTCTTACTCGGTTCATCAGGTAGTCGAGAAACAGAATTCTTCATATATTTCTGGTATGGTTCAAAGTGCCCCATCCATTATCAATTCGGATAGTTTTTAGATGTCATATCATTTTAATTTTAATTTTTAAATACTTGAATTTAAATTAGTTGATGAACAATTAGACTGAAATATTATTATTATTATTATTATTATTATTATTATTATTATTATAGCTATATTACCTTCAACTGTTACTTTTTCGATTACATATTCCTGTCATATTACTTTTTCGATTACATATTCCTGTCATCATTATTGAATCTTATGTCTACTGTATGATGCAGCAGTTTGATAAATGATGTCATGTGGCCATTTTGCTTCCTTTATATTGCACAAGATTCGAGTAGGTCTTTCTTTCCAGAGGATCGATTTTACTCCGTAATTCAATCTGTTCTAGTTTGCCAATTCTTGATTTGTTTTTGGAAAACAATTAGCATATTCACATTTTACTATTTCTATATTGATTAAGTGAGGTTATGTTGTGATTATTTTAATTACATATTTATTTGATAGTCAGTAATTAGAATAAGCGATAACATACTTCCTTACATTGACAGTAAATCCCTAGTTGTTTTCATTTGACTTCATTAATGCTGGAACTTATATCATATTTACCTTTTTCTTGGATCTCTATTTTCAAGGATTCAATCCTAACGTTCATCAGTATATTTCTCATTATTCATTTTTTCTGGCAAAATCTCGTATATATTTACTCTTCTTAACCTTGTTAATTTCATCTTACAATGCTCATTATAATGTTGGCATTTTTCATCATATTTCTATTTCTGCTATGGACTCACTACCAAGTTTGCAGGAAGACCTAGGACAGGTCGTGGTGTGTTGTTATTATTATTATTATTATTGCTCTCTGTCATTTGTGCTGTGTAAACATTTATTCCCGTGTCCCAATCGTTTTCCACTTATTATTATTATTATTATGTCATTTTTCATCATATTTCGATTTCTGCTTTGGTCTCACTACCAACCAAGTCTGCGGGGAGATAAAGAATCACCTTGAAATATACCTCTTTTGATGTTTATTTCATCAGACTTATAGGTTCCATTTATATGATTGAGGTAAAGGGTTGTTTTCCATATAGACATGCACTGTTTGATGAAATTGATGATGACGGGCGATATCATGCATATATTTAAAGTCTTTAAAATCCAGTCATGTGGCACACTATCGAATGCCTTTCGATAGTCTATCCAGGCTGTACTAAGATTTTTCTTTGTACTGTAGCAGTTTTCCAGGATCATTTTGTTAATCAGCAATTGGTCTTTACAACCATAACAGCCACGTTTGCACCCTTTTTGTTCAAGCGGTAACATGTCATTTCTTTCTAAGGATAAATATGTCTGCTTTGTTAAAATTATTATTATTATTATTATGTCATTTTTCATCATATTTCGATTTCTGCTTTGGTCTCACTACCAACCAAGTCTGCGGGGAGACCTAAGGCAGGTAGTGGCGTGTTGTTATGGCTCCATTTCATGTTTTTCTATCTTCCCTATCATCCTCAGCATTACATAAATAAAGTTTTCCTTAGTGTGTGGGCTGTACTTAATAAGACAATTTTTTGTATGTCTCTTAAGCTGGGGTTTCCAGGGATTCTTTCAATGTGTTGTTTTGTTCCATTTTTTATCATTCCAAGTGCACCTACTATCACTGGCACAACTCTTGTTTTCAATTTCCACATTTTTTCTATTTCAATTTCCAGGTCTTTATATTTTGACAGTTTTTCAAATTCCTTGATTGCTATGTTACAATCCGCTGGACAAGCCATATCAATTAATAGACAAGTTTTCTCCTTCTGGTTTTTAACAATAATGTCTGGCCTGTTTGCTTCAATTTCTCTGTCTGTGTAGATGGTGTAATCCCATAGAATGGTTACATCTTCTATTTCTGTAACCGGTGCTGGATGATGTTCATACCAGTGTTTGTTTACAGCTTTTCCATAATGTTTGCACATTGTCCAATGTAAATATTGCCCAACTCTATCGTGGCGATTTTTATATTCGTTTGGGGCAAGCACAGAACAGCCTGAGATTAGGTGGTCTATTGTTTCTTGGTGTTTATCACAAAACCTGCATTTTGGATCCATATTATTATGCATAATATTTGCCTGAAAGTTTCTCGTGAAAAGACTTTGGTCTTGTGCTGCAAGTATAAATCCTTCAGTTTCAGACTTTAATCCAGATGCACGTAACCATCGATGAGTATTAACTTTGTCAACATTGGATTTATTGGCACGTACTGGATATTGGCCATGCAGAGGTTTGTCTTGCCAGCGCTGTTTCATCTGTTCAAGAGCTTTATCTTTGGTTTTCATTTTCATATTCTTTGCCGCAATAGTCGGCTCTTGGCTTCCGTTCTGCTTTTCTACAGAATCTACTAACTGTAAATCTTGTTTGAATTTACTGCCTTCTTTTATAATTGAATATTTTTTCTTTCTTTCTTCATGTTGCCTTACTAATTGTAACATCCAATCCTTTGTTGTTTCTATGTATGTTAGTAAGCCAATAGTTGTTGTCTTGTATGACAATTCCAGCTGAATAAGACCCCTTCCACCTTCTTTACGGGGTATGTATAGACGGTCTACATCAGCCTTTGGATGATGCATCTTATGCTTAGAAAGAAGCTTTCTTGTTTTAGCATCCATTCGTCTGATGTCGTTTAGAGTCCAGTTTAAGATGTTGAAGCTATATTGGACAACTGGGATTGCAAGGCTATTAATGGCCATAACTCTGTTCTGTGAATTTAATTCAGTTTTTAATATCATTCGTAGCCTTCTATAGTACTCTTTACGCACTATTTCTTTCATTTTTTTATGGTGAATGTTTTCGCTCTCATTTACACCTAGGTATTTATAAGCTTCTTCTGGTTTCAATTCTTTTATTGTTACAGCAGGGTCTAGGCTAATTGAGGATGTTTCTTGTATTGATCCACGTAAAACTGTAGCTTTAGCACATTTATTCAAATTAAATTTCATTCCAGTGTCTTTGCTGAAGCATTTTACAGTTTGCAGAAGACCTTCCAGCTCATTATCATTCTTAGCATATAACTTTAAGTCATCCATGTAAAATAGATGGCTTATTTTCTTTTGGCCTATTTTATAACCACATTCTGTCTTATTAAGTTGACTGGTTAGTGCTATTAATGATATGCAGAATAGTAAGGGAGATAAAGAATCACCTTGAAATATACCTCTTTTGATGTTTATTTCATCAGACTTATAGGTTCCATTTATATGATTGAGGTAAAGGGTTGTTTTCCATATAGACATGCACTGTTTGATGAAATTGATGATGACGGGCGATATCTTGTATATATTTAAAGTCTTTAAAATCCAGTCATGTGGCACACTATCGAATGCTTTTCGGTAGTCTATCCAGGCAGTACTAAGATTTTTCTTTGTACAGTAGCAGTTTTCCAGGATCATTTTGTTAATTAGCAATTGGTCTTTACAACCATAACAGCCACGTTTGCACCCTTTTTGTTCAAGCGGTATCATGTTATTTCTTTCTAAGAATAAATATGTTTGTTTTGTTAAAATAGATGTTAGTAGTTTATATGTTGTCGGAAGACATGTAATTGGTCTGTAGTTTTTCGGGTTGTTTGTGTCACCATTCTTGGGTAGAAGAAATGTAATTCCTTTTGTCATCCATGCAGGAATTTTAGTGGGATCGTCAACCATTTCTTGGAGTTCTTTGGCTATTTTTTTATGTGCTGCATTTAAATAATATAGCCAAAAGTTAGGAATTTTATCTATACCTGAGTTTTCCAATTGTGTGCTTTTTTTAGTGCAAATTTAACATCATCTTCTGTAATTCCAGACCATGTCTGTTCGGGTTTATTTTTCATTCGTTCTATCTCCTGCGTAATCCAATGTACTTCCTTGCTAGGTTCTTTAGGGCAAGCCCATATCTTTTCCCAGAACTGTGTGACTTCTTCCATTCTGGGGGGTACTGTCACTTCAATTCTTTTTTTACCTATTTCCCTGTAAAATCTCGTTGTATCAGTCTGAAAGATCTTGTTTTGTCTGTAAAATCTTGCTCTTTTTTCATAGCGTCTTATTCTTTGAGCCTTCAGTTGGATTTTTTGCTTTATTTTTTCTTTATTTGATAAGACGTCATTTTCATCCCTGATGTTATATTTTTTTTCGGCTCTTCTTCTTTTCCTAGTTCTTACATTTATTCCTCTGCTCAGTTCATCCAGTACTGACAGTTCACTTCTTAGTTGTTCGATTTCTTTTTCGATTTTTCTTTTCCAAGGTGGATCTTCACGTCTGCGTGACTGCCTTGTTTTTATTTTGATGTTTAATTTTCTTGTTGCTGCTGTTGCTGATGCATATATTACTTCGTTAAGATTTGTATTCGGGTCTTCATCCAGTATTGATTTCAGTGCTGCATTGTACAATTTAATAGTTCGGAGGTTTTGTTTTGTTGGTTGGAATTTTGGGAGCTGTTCACGTTCCTCCATTGTAATACTTTGTATTTGACTTAGCTGGTTTTTTATTTCTATCCTGGCTTCCTGTATATTGTTCTTATTTTCCGTCAAATAATTATCTTCGATGTGTTCTGAACTCATTTTATTTTTGTCTTTTAACTGACTCAGACTCAGATCGCACCTTTCCAGCACTTTTAAACTTACATCATTATCTTCGCAGTGATTTGCGTGTTTCACGGTTTCTACATTATGACCTGTGATTTGTTTGATGTTATTACTTTTTATTTCTGGTTCCGGTTCCTTTTCATATTTTGTTGATTCGACTCTTCTTGTTACAATTCTTTTAATTTCGTGAATCTCAGCCTCTGACAGTCGGTTATTACGAATAATGTACCTACGTACATTGGCCAATTTATTTTCGTCAATATACTTTCTATTTGCTTGACCAACTTTTTCACGCCAAATGTCATATGTTTGGCGAGTCATGTTTTTTTGAGGTTTGAGTAACGCTTCATGAAATAAAGAATCACCTTGAAATATACCTCTTTTGATGTTTATTTCATCAGACTTATAGGTTCCATTTATATGATTGAGGTAAAGGGTTGTTTTCCATATAGACATGCACTGTTTGATGAAATTGATGATGACGGGCGATATCTTGTATATAATTAAAGTCTTTAAAATCCAGTCATGTGGCACACTATCGAATGCCTTTCGATAGTCTATCCAGGCTGTACTAAGATTTTTCTTTGTACTGTAGCAGTTTTCCAGGATCATTTTGTTAATCAGCAATTGGTCTTTACAACCATAACAGCCACGTTTGCACCCTTTTTGTTCAAGCGGTAACATGTCATTTCTTTCGAAGAATAAATATGTCTTCTTTGTTAAAATTATTATTATTATTATTATTATTATTATTATTATTATTATTATTGTTATTATTATGTCATTTTTCATCATATTTCGATTTCTGCTTTGGTCTCACTACCAACCAAGTCTGCGGGGAGACCTAAGGCAGGTAGTGGCGTGTTGTTATGACTCCATTTCATGTTTTTCTATCTTCCATATCATCCCAGCATTACATAGATAAAGTTTTCCATAGTGTGTGGGCTGTACTTAATAAGACAATTTTTTGTATATCTCTTAATGGGGTTTCCAGGGATTCTTCCAATGTGTTGTTTTGTTCCATTTTCTATCATTCCAAGTGCACCTACTATCACTGGTACAACTCTTGTTTTCAATTTCCACATTTTTTCTATTTCAATTTCCAGGTCTTTATATTTTGACAGTTTTTCAAATTCCTTGATTGCTATGTTACAATCCATTAGACAAGCCATATCAATTAATAGACAAGTTTTCTCCTTCTGGTTTTTAACAATAATGTCTGGCCTGTTTGCTTCAATTTTTCTGTCTGTGTAGATGGTGTAATCCCATAGAATGGTTACATCTTCTATTTCTGTAACCGGTGCTGGATGATGTTCATACCAGTGTTTGTTTACAGCTATTCCATAATGTTTGCACATTGCCCGATGTAAATATTGCCCAACTCTATCGTGGCGATTTTTATATTCGTTTGGGGCAAGCACAGAACAGCCTGAGATTAGGTGTTCTATTGTTTCTTGGTGTTTATCACAAAACCTGCATTTTGGATCCATATTATTATGCATAATATTTGCCTGAAAGTTTCTCGTGAAAAGACTTTGGTCTTGTGCTGCAAGTATAAATCCTTCAGTTTCGGACTTTAATCCAGATGCACGTAACCATCGATGAGTATTAACTTTGTCAACATTGGATTTATTGGCACGTACTGGATATTGGCCATGCAGAGGTTTGTCCTGCCAGCGCTGTTTCATCTGTTCAAGAGCTTTATCTTTGGCTTTCATTTTCATATTTTTTGCTGCAATAGTTGGTTCTTGGCTACTGTTTAGCTTTTCTACAGAATCTACTAACTGTAATTCTTGTTTGTATTTACTGCCTTCTTTTATTATTGAATATTTTTTCTTTCTTTCTTCATGTTGCCTTACTAATCGTATCATCCAATCCTTTGTTGTTTCTATGTATGTTAGTAAGCCAATAGTTGTTGTCTTGTATGACAATTCCAGCTGAATAAGACCTCTTCCACCTTCTTTACGTGGTATGTATAGACGGTCTACATCAGCCTTTGGGTGATGCATCCTATGCTTAGAAAGAAGCTTTCTTGATTTAGCATCCATTCGCCTGATGTCGTTTAGAGTCCAGTTTAAGATGTTGAAGCTATATTGGACAACTGGGATTGCAAGGCTATTAATGGCCATAACTCTATTCTGTGAATTTAATTCAGTTTTTAATATCATTCGTAGCTTTCTATAGTACTCTTTACGCACTATTTCTTTAATTTTTTTATGGTGAATGTTTTCGCTCTCATTTACACCTAGGTATTTATAAGCTTCTTCTGGTTTCAATTATTTTATTGTTTATTATTATTATTATTATTATTATTATTATTATTATTATCTCATCTTCCGCATGGGATTCTGCTTTCAACCAAATATGTTATGAGTGCTATTATGTGTGTTCTCCCAAAAGTCGTATAACTTCGATCAGAATGCATCTCTCAAAAAATATTTGCAGAGGCAAGCAGCACAGACTTTTGAAGTGAAGAAATACTTGGCTTCATTTCTATTTTCTTAGTGTAGGAGCTAGTTTCAGTGGTATAGACACCAAACTTCTAATAACATTTGCAACAACAGGGGCCTAAATTTCCCCCATTTTGGTAACATTAGTTTAAAAGTCAGTCTTTCTGTTAATCTTTTCAAAGGCTTTATTCTTGTTATCACGTTAACTAGGTACAGCCACATTGTTGAAAAGGTGTGTTTTTTTCTTTTCATCGACTGGTGTCTGGTTTTATTAGCGTCATACAGGTGGTCTGTTTTGATGCTGAAATCCCACAATTGGTTTGTGGGTTTTTATTACCTTATCTGGCTTTTGTTTGTTCTATTTCTGTTCTATTTCAAGTTGATATTTCCTCAATAGGGAGCAACGTATATAAGAAGGTACTTTATCTTAGAGGCACTTGTATTCTTTTGAGCAAGTTTTAAATGTGTTGGTAATATTTTTCACCTCAGTTTTACACAGCTTTCATTTGTCTGAATCCATTTGTTAATAGACGCTATTTACGACATACTTAGACTTTGTATTGAGCAGAAACTAGTAGGTTTTTATCACAGGATTTCAGCTCAGTATTCCTCAAGGAATTCCATGAATCTTGTGTCTCAATGACTTTGGTGTCTCTCTCAAAGTGGCAGTGCCTTTATTGCTGATATCTTCTTATTCAGTTCCTTCTTCTTGTAATCTTCCATGATCTCCATGTTTTCTTTTACAAGGATATAGAATTTGGCATTTACTTCAGGAGTGTTGCTTAGCTGTTTACCACGTTTTATGAGGTTGACTCACTATACAATCTTCAATGCTGATATATCCACTACTTTTTTTGTTTTTGTAGAGTATATAATCTTTTCACATTTGAATTTTGAGGCTGGGAATCATAACCAAAATGTAGTATTCGGATCTCTTATTTCAGAATTTGTAAATTATCCTTTATTTAGCTAACCATTCGAAGCTGTTTACAATATTCAGACTGTTTTCTTTATTTTTGATGCCATTTGTACGACGTTTCGGCAGTTGTAAGCTCCGTCTTTCTTTTAGGTGCTAAGAATTTTGGTTCGAAATTTCTAGCACCTGAAGAAACCCTGAGCGTACAACAGCCGAAACGTCGTACAAATGGCAACAAAGATGAGGAGAATATTTCGAATAATGTAACTAGTGTAAATACTACCTCACTCCATAACTATATTTTATTACATGTATCTACCAGATATTAACGGCAGTCATACCATTATGAGTATTCATTTTGGTGTTCAGAAAGAAATCGAGTGGAATGCCAATAACGCGATTACTACTACTGCTACTAATTTTTTTAGTAGCAGGAGTATTGTTATTTCTTTGGATATATGTTTGCTGCCGGGCTCCAACCACAGACCTAAGGTCAAAAATGATATTTTCCACTAATCATTATATAAAAAAGTGAAGATCACAAACATTTTACAATTTTTTAAATCATTTCACCTCCAGCAGAGGAGAACCGTTACTAGTGTGAAGAGGGTTAAAGTGAAAGGAAAAACGAGGTAGAGGGGATTTGGAAGAAATAATAAATAGATGCAAATCAAAGAGATTGAAGATGGCAATTGATTTTGCATTAAAACGTTTGAAGATTGTTGCTATCAGGGAAGCAAGCAAACGGAAGAGAGTTCCCTAAACAGGAAGTGCTAGAAAAAATGTTAAGGTATACAAGGCGGTTATATTTATCTATTTCAACGGTAAATGTATTTGATCTTGATGTCAATATAGTATTACGTGTAAATATAGTGGATAAGGAACCATATTAAACAATCAGTGCAGTTTCTTTGAAAATACTTCTAGACAAGACAGAGGGATTCTACATCATGTCATTTAGAAAATGACTAAAGGGTGGCTGCCAAATCAAGTTCGATTACATTGCAGATTCTTTGAATTTTGTTGAGAACCTCGAGATGATTAGCAGGAGCACCCGTCCAGAGATGGCAACAATATTCAATGCCCGAATTGTAGATTTAGATAAAGCTCGATCTAATGTTTCAGCTGAACTTGTGAGGACAATGTTTTGTATTTCTTTAAGTCACGGGCTACCAGGAATCTTTTCAAATAGCCTATCACACCGTTTTACAATCAACCCAAGGGGTCTAACTACAAACTAAATTTATTGATGCCCTCATGTGCCGCAGTTTAGAGATTTCAAGATCATTGTATATCTTGTTAGTTTTTTGCAGATCTTCAAAGATACATTACAATATTCAGAAAGTTCCAGGTCAGTATTAAAACATTCTGTTTTTGTGGATTTTGATCACGATGTCTAGTCGATTAGTTTTGATTTTACTGTCTGTGTGTATTGTAAAATCATATACAAATCATTACAGGTCCTATCTCTATAACCGATTTTGGGTGATGTTTATATCAGTTTCTTCCAGATTCCTTCATGTAAAAGTTGTTTTATTTTTTAGTGCAGTTATTGGTTCACTCTATCATGAAGAATTATATGTTCAGTGGTTGGCTAGCACTGTAATCCATGATTGTTAATGTTTTCAGGATATTTATCACAGGATCTGCATTATGGGTTAAAATTATTTTCCAGTATATGAGCTTAGCAAACATTGGTCTCCTACAGCAAGGATAAAACATTCGGTTTCATTTTTTAATACTGTCTTACATAATGATAGGTAAAAGCTTTATATAAATTAGCTTGATTGGTACAGGTAGAATATTGACCATGAAAAGGTTTATCTTCTAATCATTTTTACATTTGGTATCTGCTATTTGTTTTTTTTTTAGGTTCTTTGTAGCAATATTTGCAGTAAGGTTTATTTGCAATTTTTCACCATCTTTAACTTTTCTTTTGTGTTTGTTGATTTCCTTGATTACTCAATATGATTTACTTCTTGTTCTTTGGCACAGGTAATCATCCAGTCTTCTTTAATTTACAGGTCAGTCAGTTTAGGTGCCATACGTGATACACGCTTGGGCGATCATGTCTCGAAAGAGACATGACTGACTGGGCAGAAGATTATCCCGCAGTAGGTTGCCATTGCTTTCTGCGGTAGACTGGTTGCCGACCAAGGCTATAGAACCCAATCTGTCCTGTCATTTAACCCATAACTGGAAGGAAGAGACGGATTAATGCCTTTCCCAAGGGTATTTGCGCGTAAGTGAATGCAATGGATTCGACTGGAATTCGAACTCGGCTCCCCGGTTTCTCGTTCCGAGCTGATATCCACTGTACCACAACGCACATATATTTTCCAAAATGGTTCTACCTAAAGTTAATGCATGCAATAGAAAATAAGAAGCTTTTGACATTCATTACTTTAATGCCAGGTATGATCTAAATAAGGACGTGGAAACTGTATTTCACCACTGTATTATTATTGTTATTAACATTGTTCAAACTGTTGTCCTCATTGTTATTGCCATGTTTACGACATTTTAGCTGTTATACGCTCCACCCTTTTTCAGGTGCAAAGGATTTGGAACGGAACCCTTCATTTTGATCACTGGGGTATACCGTTCTGCTTCCATGTACGATACCACTTCCGGATGCCATGTAGTTATTTCCCTTTAACTCAGATCTGTAACTTATTTGTTCACCACTGCTTTAGCCAGATATGAAACTCAAAACTCTTTGATTCGTGTCCCTGACACTAAGCAACGCTTATATGCAATGGGGCATGCGTCACTGTGTACACATGACCCAGGTTAAAGAGATATGATACTATTACGTTGTTGTTCTTTTGCACTCTGTTCACTAAAATTCATTGTCTGTTACAATAGATAAGGTAAATATTTATATCGGCTTTGCAAAATTCTGATGTAAAGTGATATGTAACAACATTTCTTTTCATTTCAAATATACTTATGTACAGTCAAGCAGTTCTACACAGTGCATTTAAAACAAAGATTGTAAACGAAGATTGTCAATCAACTTGGTTATGCTTTAGTCATTAAATTTACAACAGCACCCAGGGCTCAAACAACTATAGGTATAACATAATTTTGAGGTTCCACCTTTTTCATTTTAAATTTCAACATCCTTATTCTCATTTTGTTTGTTATATTCCTTTAAAGATATATTTTTATTTGATGGCACTGTCATATCAAACAAAGACCTCTCACATATTATCTTTATATAAAACTTAATAAAGATAAATTGATATTCGTAAACAGGAGCGTTTAGTACATAGTAACATGCATTCGCCAGTACTTCCAAACCCCAAGAAAGTGCAAAAAATGATTATTTCTCATCGCGTTGACTATTATACAATCCCACATGCTAATGAGTACATCACGAGTACACTTGGAGAAAGTGATCGTAATCAGATTGTCTATCTTGAGTAAGTTAGAACTGCATAATTAGAAAAAAGAACTAGTGAAACAAATCGCAGCACTGTTTTAATTTAAGCACTGTGAACATATACACCGGAATATAAAATATACATTGATTCAAAAACAAGTAGAATTAATTAGTGTCTAAGGTTCGTTCGTTGGTTGTTGGTTTGTTTAACCATCATATCGACCTTCTTTGGGTCATTGAATGCTGAAAATCGTTTTATAAGTTGTTTGTCTTAAAGTTTTTTAATTCCTTTCGAGGTTGTTTGCCTTCAAACGTGTAATTGCATTGAAAGCTGTGATTTTGTCTAAGATTGAATCCACAGACTTCACATCCATCTACGTGTTTACAAAAACGGATATCTGAGCATAATCAGTGAAGTAATTGAAAAGAAGCGACCATTATTCATGGAAACACACAATGATATAAAACAAAATATATGAACAGATAAATAGAGAAAAATAGACAGAAAAACTCATGGACAGGTACGAAATGAAATTTAAAAACGTAATGAAATATATTCAAACACACACACAAACACACATATATATGTAACTCAAATTACTCATGTTAATATGCAAAGACATTCACAAGTATGCACCTATCTTGGCCTTTCATAAATTTTCTATCTACCTGTCTAAGCATATTCATATCTATCTATCTATCTATCTATCTATCTATCTATCTATCTATCTACCTATTCATATTTATCCATGTATCTTTCTAGCTATCTATGCCTATCCATATCTATTTATTTATTCCTTTCTAAATATATCTATCTATCTATCTATCTATCTATCTATCTATCAAATCGGTTATCTATCTACCTACCTATTAAATCGGTTATCTACCTTTCTATCTATCTACCTGTTTATAAACATATCTTCTACTTTTGTTCAGTCTGTCTCTTTATATTCACTGCATTAGAAATGTACATAGTCTGATTGTTTGACCCCCCCCCCCCACTCACATAGAAAAAGAGAAAGAGAGAAAAACTGTGAGTGAAAGTGAAATAGATTGGAGGCGAGAGAGGCATAAAAATAGCGAGAAGTATGATAAAGTATTTTGTATGGTAAGTCCAGAAACAGCAACAGTCACGTTCGCAGTAACGAGACTCGGGTCGTTTGGAGATGTGGGTTGTTACGGTTGAATCATAAACGTGTCTGCTCACTTTTACGAGAGGATTGTTGCCGAGGCAGAAAAAGGAGTAATTTTATTGCGCGATCATTTCTCTTTTCATCCACCTCATTCCACTGCTATTTTAAAAGGTTTAGGTAAAGAGCTTTCCGACATTTTAGGCCTTTCGCTCGTCTTTCCATTGCTTTACGGCCAAAATGAATAATCATTGGAGAGTAACGACGACGAAAAATAGAATTGCAGCGGAAAGAAAGGAGGAAAAAATCCTGAAGATGAAAAAGCTGATGTTTATGGTGAATGATGGAAAAGTGACAGTTACGACATAAGGAATAAAAGAGGAAAACTTAAAGAAGAAGAGGAAAAAGAGGAAAAAAACGGTAAAAATTAAGAATATCGCAAAGAAATGAATTTAGGAAATGAAGAAATAACAAGAAAAACATGTATAGAAAATGAAGGAGAAGAGGAAATGTATAAAGAAAGAAAATTTTAAAGTATACGAGAAAAAGAATAAAAAATATCAGGAAAGAAGTTCAGAAAAAGTATTAAAGAATAAAGAAGAGCTCCCTAGTAGAAATAGGCACTGGTTTGTTCCATTGACTTGACTAAAAGAGCTGTGAGTTCAATACCTGACTAGTAGTGAGTAAATTAGTGGAAGAATTGAGCTCAAGTGAAATAACTACATAGCATCCGATATCCGTTGTGGTGCAGTGGATATCGACTCGGAACTACAAATCGGGGTGCCGAGTTCGAATTCCAGTTGAATTTCTTGCATTCACTTACGCACAAATAACCATGGGAAAGGTATTAATCCGTCTCTTCCCTCCAGTTATGGGTTAAATAACAGAACAGTTTGGATTCTATAACCAGAATACAACAGAAATCAATGGCAACCTACTGCGGGATAATCTTCTGTCCAGTCAGTCATGTTACTTTTAAGACATGATCGCCCAAAACGTGAACCACGTATGGCACTTAAGTGACTGACACGGCATCGAGAAGGGGCATAAAATATGAAATAAGAATTATTACCCAAGTTATCGATATAATAGGTTCTGTTCAAAATGCCAAGAGTACAACGGCCAAAACGACGCAATAAAGATGAGTACAACAGCCTTAACAGTATAAATAATGTAATTAATACCTCATCTCAGAAGTATAGAAAAACGATGAAGAAGACCAGGAAAAAGAAAAAAAAATCCATTTTCCAAACGTTCCGCAAAAATGAAAGAAGAAATAAAAAAGACGAAGAGGGGAAATTCGGGAAGAGAAACATTAAGAAAGAAAGAAAGAAAGAAGGACAGAGGTACTTAAAAAATAAGGAAGTAAAAACTGGTTGGTTGTTTTTGTTTAGCAGCATATAAGCATCTCCTGTAATCTAACTATTTTTGTATACATCTAACAATTTCGTTTTATTTTTGGAGATAATAACAGTTTAGTGATACAAGTATTACTAACTAATCCCTGGCTGGGGGAGAAGAGGTGGATTCATAACTTTCCCAAGAGTATCTTTTTCCAGATAAAATAACCTCACAAAATCAGGTCGTTGAGGGTATGCGACGGTCAACGTTGTTTACTATGTCTACTCTTTTCAAATCCCTCCTTGTTCAGATCATTAGAAACTTTTCGTCGCCGTAAAAATTTTAAAAATAGAAAAGAGATCAATTTAAATATATATTTTTCAGTCTTAGTCCAAGGTATTCACAGTAAATTGATTGATTCGTTTTCTTCAGGGTATCAACCCTTTATTTAGAAACAGAACATATTTTAGATAAGAAAACTTTCTTTTAAATAATTAAATCATAGCTACGGGATAAGGCCCATTCTTTCCTCAAGGGTATTTGTGCGTAAGTGAATACAACGAACCAAACTGCTATTTGAACTCGGCTCTCTGATTAGCAATTTAGAGCCATTATCCATCTAAATCCACACATCCTAAATTACAGCACCTGATTATTCCAAAGCAGTCACCTAAGTGACTAGGACCGACGTTGCTTAATTTTAGAGATTGTACGGGAACCAATGTATCAACGTGATGTGGCCATTATCTATAACACCCGCACATCCAATCTTATACAACCTGGTATTCCGAAGCGGTCATCCATGTAGATACTGACCAGGATAGATGTTGCTTAACTTTGATGATTATACGAGAATCGGTGTTTCAACGTGATGTGGCCATAGGCTATAACACCAGCGCATCCTATCTTATAGAACATGGTAATACTAAGTGGTCACCCATGGAGATACTGATCAAGTTCAATGTTCTTTAACTTTTCTGTTCGTACAACGATCGTGATATGGTTCTAAGCGCAAAAAGAACAAAAACGAAGAGAAACATTAAAAGAGGAAAATATTTTCATCTAAAAAGAAACAATAAAAGGAAGCATTAACTATAAAGAGTAAGGGAGATGATTTAAAGAAAATAACAAGAAAATTATATGATAGAAGGAGGAGAGGAAACAGTAGGAACAAAGGACAATATTTAGAGAAAATGTGGGTGGAAATAAAGATATCAAAGTTGAAAAATAATATAATAAAATATAAAGGAAAATGCAAACGATGATATCATTAATTATAATAAGAATGAAACAAAATTAGAAAAATCTTACTTTGGGTAAAAAATTCAAAAGATAGGAGAAAGCCCACGGAGAAAGACGATGCTAATAAGGAAGGTAAAAAAAGCAAATATAATAATGTACCGTATGAATCTAAGCTTAAAAAGGATCAAACATAAGGAAATTATAATGAAGCAAAAAAGACGAGAATAAGATATAAAGAAGATGCAATGATGGAATCAAATAAGAAAGGCAAATTGCTGATTTTTCTCCGAGAGAATCATTATGGTTAGGAAGTTGAATAAGAGTGAAGGGAAGTGAAAGATAAAGACTCAGCATATGATCACGATAAAGAAACGTATTTTGAGTTGAAAGATAATGAGTAGAAATGTTTAGTAAAAAAAGAAGGTAAAGAAGAATTAATAGAAAGAAAGATGGTATAAAAAGAAATAAAGAAAGAAAGACAGTTACAAAGAAAAGAGAAAAAAGAATGTGGTTAATTATGAAGTTAACCGAACATGTTTTATAAAAAGAAACAGAATAAGAATAAAGAAAAACAAAAACAAAATGGAAGACAAAAATATAAAGAAAAACTAAGAAAATAGAAACACGACAGAATGAAAAAATGTATAACATTCTTCGAAAAGAAAATAATAAAGCACAGAAAGTGTAGTAAAAGAAGAAATAAGAAACGCTAAAAGAAACAAAATCCTTGATATTTTTCATGTCATTTTGTAGCAATTCAGTTTCGCTCGTCTTTTCGTCTGTTTTCCTTTATTTTCTCTTTACCTTTAATTCGTCTTGTTTTGCTATTATTCAGAATAAAATAAAAGAATCAATAAATAGAAAACGAATCATGTTTTCTAAGAGTATTATGGTGTTTTTATTGCAACCAATCTGGTCCATGTACCGATGATGTCATGGAATCTTTTCCAAATGCCAATGAATTTCAATTCCTACAAGAAATATTTACGCCAAAAAATATCGTTTGTTTTTTTTTCTTTTTCGATTTGCTTGAATTTCGATTCTCAGTTGGAAAAGTAGGTTGATCTCTTTCTCTTGAAGACTCTATCATGCATTCCACTGGATCCTGTTCAATGAAAAAAATCGTTCACTTATTTTGTATAAGGCGCACTTGGATTTACTTTTAATGCATAAAAAGAGCTAAAGATTTGAACAAAATATTTTCTGATAGTTTTTCTCTTGCATAAATATATAATTCAGTTTTATAGAAAAATGTAAATGAAATAGATTTTATTCATTTGTATTAAAGGAGGATTATTTAAGAGAATTACCATGAACTATGCGTAATTAAAACAAAAAATCAATATATTGGCTTTCTAATAATAAACCAACAAGGTATGCTGTAATCTAGTGAGGAGGTCGTTACGAATGCAAAGAATTTAGGGGAAAAATATCCGGCAAAAGAGAATTAGCCTGTAGTAAAAACCCTTTTTTACCTGATGTTTTAAAACCGGGTTCAAAACAACAATTTTTAATAGTCTCATGATTTTTATAATTCCCATTTGATTAAATACATTGATGGTTGTTCAGTCCATTGAGACATTGGCATGAATCTAGTATAATCTTATTTAAACAGCAACAACAAAAAAAATTGACATGGATAATCTTCAAACACTTTTTGATGCTTCTTGTTAATAAATCCACCGTTAGTATTAATGACAGCTCCGATACATGTTTCTCCGATATGTGAAATACTGGCACGAGTAAATTAGATGATCTTAATTTATTTTGGACATTGTATTAGTTATGGCGGGATTCACATACTTGATCATGTTATGGCGTCGTTGTCTCTCCATCTCGACTACGCCCCATACATTGTAATCCAATGATTTCAGTTCTGGAGAGTTAGAAGGTCATACGTTTGTTATGGGAGCTTGATTATAGAGAATGTAAGATATTATTCGTGGATCAACTTGGCCTCATATGATGTTGCAAACTTTTGTTGATACTGGTAAGTTGTAAAGGCTCACGACCCTCCGGTTTGCTTTGCTGGCAAAGTGACAATTAATCAGTTATATTCCGTTCATCACTAATTTCTGAAAATTCTGAAGAATCTATATTTTTACACATGAAATGGATGTAAATTTAATCAGTCGATATACCTTGATAAGAACACAATGAATGAGTTCGTTAATTTTAATAAATCGAACTCTTTTTAAAATAATTGAGAATTTTTTAGATTAATCAGGCGCGATTATATAATAGTCTGACATCCAGTGAAAACTAAATGCACAAAAATAGTAAATATCCATAAATCTAAATTGTAAAGTATTCATTTAATTTATTTGTTGGCCTTAGCTTATATAAAAGGCCTAGATATTTAATGAAAATAAAGCACTTTAGAAATGATATGGTAAATATTGCTTCGTTTATTTTGCATGAAAAATCAATGGCTATTAATAAGGCCATTAATTTACATGCTCAGATGTCATTAGAAGAGTTGAATCGTCTTCTTTACACTCTTCGATCAATTTTCATATTTTTTGAAACAGTATTATGAATTCATTCATCTTATTATTTGGTGCTTGATTTTTAAAGGTTTGTTTTTTAAAATTTAGACTAATGTCTTCATCATTTATATTATCATTACTTTTCGGTCATTTGCGTCCGGCTTCTTACTAGTTCCTAACAGAATAATTGAAATAAGATTACAATTATTAATGCAAGAGCAGCATAAGAAAAGAGAACCAGAATGCAAACATGCGCGACAAAGCCAGCAGTAGGAAGCAGGATAGATGCCATTAGGTCGAAGTCTCCAACATATAGGTTCAGGGTTGTGTGTTCAATCCAAGGACCCGCTAGTAGAGATTAAGATTCAGTTGACACAGCACGATTATTACTAAATATAACTGGAAGAGAAAATATCTGTAGATAGCGGAACGAGAACAAACTACCGCTGGTACATTTCTAACTTCCCGCAAGTTTAATCAAATTGAAGGGCCCCTGATAAAAGCCAGAGATATATTGGCTAAAACGTTGTGATAATGACTACAAAAATAAGTACACTAATTCAAATTTAAATAATAATAACTTCATTTTCCAGAATTGCGAAAGTTTTTTTCTGCTCAACCTTAACATAGGAAGTGACATTAATATTATATGTAATCATACATTGGCATTGTTTTAACGGGATAATATGAAAAGAGTTTAATCGTTTGAACTTTTGACATGTCCTTTAATTAATAATTTCTATTTATTTTTATCGCGATAGTTTCTGACCCACTTTTAAATTCGCCCTGTAGATATTCAGTTAAATAGTTAAGAGCCATACGTGATACACGATTGGGTGATCGAACAGTCATGAGTGACTAGGCAGAAGATTTTCTCACAATAGGTTGCTATTTTTTCTGCGTAGACTGCTTGCCAACCAAATCTATAGAACCCAATCTCTTCAGCTATTAATCTTATAACTGAAGGGAGAAGAGATGAATTCATATTTTTCTCAAAGATAGTCGTGCCTAGGAGAATTAAACGAACTCGACACTTCAACTTCTCATTCTAGTTACAACTCATTATTCATTTACACCACAACGCACATCCTAATTTATTCCAATTTTATGTCTTTATTATACACTACCCTTTGTTGTTTTAAAAAATATCCTTTTCCCTTGTTTCGAGCAAATCTCGTCATGTACTTCCTCCATTTTTGGAGTGGATACTAAATGCCATTTGAACTGATTGAACACTGTCTTTGACACTGGTGATTTCTCTTCCTGCTTTTTCACGCGTAAACTGTAAAAATAAAACATTACGCCTAATTATTACTCTACGAGTCAACTGAAACATCTACTTGTTTCTTTTTATACAGTCTGAAAATGTTAGTGAACACCTCAGTTTTTCTATCTTTTAATATTTTATACTTGGGTATTTTATCGATACTTAAAATAGTCGTTAATTTTAATGGTATTAGTGTAATGATTTAAAACTACCGGATAAAAATAGTTCAAGCGGTAAAAGCTGGCGGCGACTGAAACTAAAAATAAAATAATAAGGCACAGTTAAAGAGCAAACACGCGGCAAGAGCGTGCATAACTGGTAGTAAAAAGAATGAACTGAACTGGTACTGCCTCGCTATTGTCTTTGTCTTTTCTTAAGCGCGACAGGAGCGATGTATATATGTATATAATTGAACATATAGCATTAATAAAAAGTGTCATGGGACAGTAAGATTTTAAAATAACATTATCTAAATCGATTAAGATCATGAGTAAAAGGCTAAAGATTGATGAATTATAGAATATGAAATGAATTAAAAATAAAAAAAATAAAATCTTTACAAAAAGGAATAATACAAATGAATTTTGGTTTGGCATATACACAAGTGTGTGTGTGTGTGTGTGTGTGTGTGTGTGTGTGTGTGTGTGCGCGTGTGTTTGTCCATATGTTTTTCACAGTGTATAAGTGGGAAATTTTCATGTGAAAAATCACTTCGTAACGATTTCTTATTGATAAACTTCTCTTCTAGATTTGAACATTATCTTATTTATTTCTATGAGAATAGTTTCTTAAAGTTAATGAGATTTCGTTGGACCTCGTCAAATTCTACACGATTAGTAAAAACAACAATAATCAAATTCAAACAGACTTAAAGATATTAATTTGCGTAGCGTCGAAATAAATAGAATGAACTGCTTTAATTTTATTTTATTTTAGAGTTTCTTTTTAAGTATTGTGTTTTAGGACATTCAATATGTATGTGTGTGTATATATATATATATATATATATATAGAGAGAGAGAGAGAGAGAGAGAGAGAAAGTAAGTGCATGTGTGCGTGCATATCGCACTTATTTTCGTCAAACACGTAATTATTTGAACTTTCTGATGGTTGCGCATGTTTAGTTCAATATTAATAATATTAGTATAATCAAATTGAAAGAAATTTAAAGAACATAATTTACCTAGCAAACTAAGAATTAAATAAAATGATTTAATTTTATTGTACAGTTTCTGAATAGGAAAAACATTTTTGTACTAGGTCTTTTAAATATATCTATATATAACTATATATCTATCTATTTATCTCTCTCGCTCTCTCTCTCTCTCTCTATATATATATATATACACATATATATATCCTTTTCAATGGAACTTAAAACAGTAGCTACTCTGGCATCTACGCATCTTTCATTCAGTAATGAATTAAAACATTCTTAGCTACTGGCGTGTGATTACATGGCATATCACACGCTAAAAGTCTACATAGGTCAGCGGTAGAATAGTCAACTGATGACAATCCAGTCGGGTTTCATTCCTGGCTAAAAGCAATCGGATGTCTCACCGTACTGATGAAGTGTGATACAGGAAAACAGATCTGTCTGCGTATATATATAAACTTATTTATATATGGAACTTTGTCTATGTCTGTGAACCGATTTTCTTGAAAATTTACACAGTTGTGCTATAAGCGTCTGCAAGGGTTCTTAGCTAGATTTTGTGTCGAGGTACCCCCGATAAATATCGAAAATCGATTATCGAACAAATGGGGTTATAGAAAGATTGGTCCGATTTTGATCAAATTTGGTACACTCATAGACAAAGTCATAAGAAACGATATTCACAAGTTTCAAAGTTGCAGTTCTTACAATGCAGAAAATCGATAATATATATATATATATATATATATATATATATATATATATAAAAGGCAAGATGTTTGTGTGTGTGAGTCTGTTTATTATCTGCCTGTATGTCTGTATTTTTTCAACCCTTTTATTTTGGTCTTTGCTTCGGGTTTGGCTCTAAGTAGGTATAATTGTAGTTCTTAGTCTCAGCCATGATACCATTTACTCAGAGGACGTATTTAGCCTTCAAAATTCAGTTTATGACGAAAAAAACGTATTTGACATCGATACCAGGAAATCAAAATTTGATTTACATCCATCCATTTTTCTTTCAGTCTACAGTTTCGCTTTAACTGGAAACAATTATTGCTTTTTTTGTCTTTCGTGCCAACGTCCGGGACCATGGATTAGTTTTAAAGCATTCATTACACCCGGGCAACGCCGGTCCATACTCTAGTATATATATATATGAAAGACACACGCTCCTTTGTTATTCCAAAGAAAAGATTTTGATCTCGAAATATTAATGTATAATAAATAGGTAATGCCCCAAAAGTTCTTTACCTTCATTTACTTTACTAGACGCACTGTGACAGCCTTCAAGACCTAACCATATATATATATATATATATATATATATATATATATATATATATATATATATAAGTGTAGATATTAATCTGTGAAAGCAAAGATAATCCAACAAGATCATCTTAATATAAAATATTCCTATTTAATTTAAAGAAATGCTTATTCTGGGAAAACATGTGTATCGAATGGAACAAACATTGTGTGCATAGTGTGGTCTGATGAAATAAGCACATTTAGCTCATAGAAATTGATTATTATTTATAACCAATATAAATGGTGTGTTGAGAATTCTTTTATATATATATATATATATATATATATATATATATATAGATAGATAGATAGATAGATAGATAGATAGATAGATAGATATGCATATATGTATGTAAAGTTTAACTGAAGACGGCTGACAAGTTAGTACTCCTAAGGTTTTTATTAAATTTTCTTTGCATTTATATACGTAATTTTTTCTTGACAAAGAGTGTGTAAAGACAGTACAAATAGTCAGTGTATCTGAGGGTTTTCCATTATCAAAGTGTTTTCTACTGAATATTTTGATTTTTATATATATAAATGGATTTTTTAAAATTTCCGAATAAGATAAGCACGTTTTGGCAGCTGGCTTCCTCCTTTTTATTATTAACCCTTCTATCATTTTAAATCTATTTTTATTGTAGTTTTTCGATCTTGTATTCTACGGATAGAATGTTGTATATCTCCGGGTGTATCTAAATTGCTCATCATATCGATATTATCTGTGAGTTGCAACAAAAGTATCCTTGATAATTATGTAGTGATCTGTTTGATTTAATTATTATTCATGAATTTGTTTTCATCAGGAACGCAGTTACGTAACTTTCAAATCAATTCATAATAATGCCTCACTTCTCATCGTGGTTGTCCTCTGAAGTTTAATCAATTATGTCAAGAGCCCGGGTGTTACGCTCTTTAGATAGTCATTTCCGTGCCCATCTCCTTGAAAGTTAATGAGCGCGCCTGGCATCTCCTGCAATGAAGGCAGATGAGATTTGTGCAAGTATCACTTGTCTGACAAAGGCTATATAAAAGTGAATTATTATCTGTGCCTTTACATTTTTTATTAACAAAATTAACTGTTGTGCCGTGCATCGACTCGGGTACCATTCAGAAATGTCGAACTGATCACTTTCTTCAATCTATAGGGGCAGATAGCTATCGTTCCATTGACCTCGTTTAAAGATATTTCGTCTCATTAAAAGCTTAAGTTATTTGAAAATTACCTCGAAATGTGCGAGATCCATTTTATCGCACAAGGCTTTCTAAAAGTCAGACAATTAGACAACTCAGAGCTGCAATCCCTACTCATTTACTATTTATTGCTGAGAATGCAAGAAAGGTGACTAGTTTCCTGTACGGTTTCAGTAGGTACTTGATTCTGCCTTTACAAGAACCAAATCAGCCGAACTGAATTATTGTTACTATATTTAGCCGGAAGCTGTCCTAAAACTACTAAACCACGTAGTAGTACTTTTGTCATAGTATTTTTCGAAACTAATCAGTTTATTTTCACATGCGTTTAATAATGTTCGCCCAACGCAAGGTACAAGAGCCACTCAAAAAAGGGGGTTACAATGTGCAACTATTTTAGCATAAGAAAGGATTCAGAGTATCAAGCTGAAACAGACTTCAGAAAAAAAACGGAAACCCAGTCCTAAACAGAAAACAATGGATAAACCTCTACTCCTATTTAAAAGACAGCGGAGGAATGTGAAGCGGACGATAAGCAAACTCATTTAATCCTTATTCAAATTTCGTTGATTGGTTTGCGAAATCAAAGAAAACGCAGATTTTATATGTCTTGACAAAAATTGTTAGCAATAACTTGAACAATACTGTGAGGATTTTAATACGATGACACGTATTGCAAAAATCTAGTAACATATAATTTTACATGTATATTAATTAATAACATATGAAATATTCACTAAGCCGTATAAAAATTACCTCAGGGAAAACTGACTTTAATTCATTCTATTCAATACTCTTATCTATATGTTCTTGTTAAGTAAAAGACATTCGAATGTTAAAAGATGTTCGCGTGGGAACTTACAAAAATTCTTTATTCAAGTTGAAGTTAAGGCCAAGACCTGTCTGTCAATATTTTATCCGAAAGCTGTTAAGTAGTGTCGGCGTCAATTGATTAAAAATATCGATTCAACTTATTGGAATCTTTTGCGTCCTCTGGCTAATTAATCTCTTCAATTAGTGCTTAAAAAAACAAAAAAATAGCACTTGTCATCAATTGGACTGATGGGAAAGAGACGCGTTTGTGGCACATCATATTTCATTATGTTTTTCTCGAGTTGTTATCGGTAGATTGGGCGTTAGCTAAAGTTAAATAAGTGAAGACGGTGAGAAAAAGTGGATAATAATGAGAAGTTAAAATTACATACAGAAAAACTGATACAAAATGGCAAGGACTGAAAATAGAAAAAATATAAATATAAATAGAGTGAAATAGGCTTGTAGATACATATGCACAGGCGTAATTATGTTCATATATGTACCGACTGTGATAATTACTAAAAAATATTTCAGGCAAACATCCCATTGATTCGTGAAAAAGACTTCGACAGTCGTAAGTACTTAATTAAAGCAAGAACACTAAAAAAAAACTTTGGGCGATTTATACATAACACGTTATCAGATAATTAGGAAAAAAACAATAAAAATTAAACAAAAATAACTTGTTGGTTCTATTTTAATCCAACACTTTCTAGGCTGAATATTTGGTATCCTAAATATACCTCATATATATATATATATATATATATATATATATATATATGTGTGTGTGTGTGTGTGTGTGTGTGTGTGTGTGTGTGTGTGTGCAGGATTAGAAGCATTTAGTTTTAAGAAAGCCTTCTCTCGTCATCTATTACCTACCACCGTTTGGCTTTGCAATATTTGGTTAGAGGTGAAGCAAATCAGAATAGGTGAAAATGCCAGTGGCGTGATCTTGATGAAGGTGGACCTCAACATTTCTGGCAGTAACCTACACACTTAATTTCATGACCTTTTTCTGCGGCATATATAGAATGAGACATGCAGAATCCAGTTTTGAAACTGCAATAGACTTCCGCTGCAACTGATCCTCAGCCACTCGAGCGAAATGAATTTATCGCATATTCCATCTATTTAAGTCCGCAAAATACATGCTGGAATTTGGAGACATATTCTTTTTTACAGATGTTTATCACCTCTTCCTTTGTTGTCCGCGACGAGATAATCCTCCACACACACACACACACACACACACACACACACACACACACATATATATATATATATATAATGTGTGTGTGTGTGTGTGTGTGTGTTTATATCGCAAGAAGTTTAAATATTGCGGATCGAGTTGGGGAAGATCCATACCAAAGGTGTATACTTTTTATTTAAGGATAACAAACCTACTTTCGCTAATAACATACAGTACAGATGATTAAATCGTAGAAAACTAAACAAGGTTTAATCTAAAAAAATATAATGAAAATGTGACCGATAAATTATTCATTTCATCCTGTACTAATCTCTGAATAGATTGATCTGACACAATCAAATACTTTGTCAATATTGTGATGAGTAAGATCTATATTTATCAAATTTGATATAATAGATTTCTGTTCCTCTGTATCAAGGAGTCTTTTGACAAATTGTATTACCTTGGCTAAAAATTATGTAGAGATCATGGCTGAGGCGCTTAATATCCTCCTTGAAGCAACTGAAATATGGTTCTACAGAATGATGCTGCGGATCGCATGGATCGAACATGTGAGCAATGTTGAGGTTCTGGAAAAGAAGGAAACAAAAATGAAACCTAATACTGAGCATCAGGAAAAGACAGCTAAAGTTCTGGGACATGCAATGACGAAGAAGAACTTGGATAACTTGATACTAACAGGCCAGATAGAGGGAAAAGAGCCAGGGAAAAAGCAGCGGATAACATATTTAAAAGAACTTGAGCGGATGGATAACAAAACGGGGGTTGAGTGTGATAACTGGAGAAAGCGTGCTAAGAGCTACCAAGGATTGGGAGAGCCATAATCGCCTACATCCCGAAAAAATAAAAGGCACATAGAGAAAGAGGATATCATTGCGGAATGGAAACAGAGGTTTTATTTTTTTATTATTTTATTTTAATCATTTCACCCCGAGCAAGGCAGAAATGCCACTGATTATATACGGGGGTGGAGAGAGAGCTAGAGTCCAGTGGTTAGTAGACGAGTATTGACTTGCATTTAAATATCTGGAGGTTGTAGCCGTCAGGAAAGCAAGAATATGGGAGCGAGTTCCACAGGCGGGAAGTGCGAGAGAAGAAGCTGCAGCAGTAGAATTGTCGTCTGCATTTGGCTAACCTGACTGTGAATTGGTGGGACCCAGTTGCCAGTCTGGTTGCACGATAAACACCTGTTGAGGAGGCACCAGTGACTTAAGATCTTTGGAGCAGAAGCCATGAAAGTATTTATAGAACAGACAAAGGGAGGCCACATTTCGACGGTGGGGAAGTGGCTGCAGTCGAGCCGCCAGATCAGTCCTTATCACATTACAGACTCTCCTTTGAAGCCTGTCAAGAACACTGAGGAGAACGGCAGGGGCGCCTGACCATATATGGCAGCAGTACTCCATGCACGGCCGGATGGTAGACTTATATATATGCAGGATGGATTCAAGCGGGAAAAACATCCTGGATCGACATAGTGACCCAACCTTCTTAGCAGTAGATTTTGCTATGGATTCAATATAGTGGTTCAGTTTGAGGTCTGAGGACAGGGTAAGT
The DNA here is from genome assembly GCA_037127315.1 of Ascarosepion bandense. Taxonomy (NCBI): domain Eukaryota; kingdom Metazoa; phylum Mollusca; class Cephalopoda; order Sepiida; family Sepiidae; genus Ascarosepion; species Ascarosepion bandense. The sequence continues at coordinate 91,287 of JBBBDQ010000914.1, forward strand.
CCGAGGAGGCGTAGTGTATTGCTCTCAGGGAGAATCACTTGGTCCATGCTTATGGGAGGCAGGAGAGGTTGCCTGTAATGGTTGACAGACAACAGCTTGGTCTTATACACTCATTTCTTTACCCTGGGTGGAAACATCATACAGCTCTTTCCAGAAAACTTTAGGAATTAAAGGAGAAAAGCTCAAGCCCACAGATAATTTGAAGATTATACATTCCGCACGTACTCCTAATCACTTCAGAGGTAGATGTAACTTATGTTAACGATAAAAATTAGCATACTAAAATACAATAATAAAATTTAATTATTGAATCAGAGAAATTAATTTGTATTCAAATGTCGGCATAAAAACAGATTTAAGTTTTCATATTATCTGTTTAAATCAATTAACTACTACATTTCTATCCCTTTAATCTTCGCTATTTTTCTAAATGCTGAAAACCTCAAATTAAATTCTGAATATTAAAATTCGGGTTCTATTTTTATTATATAAAATCTTTACTTTAACACAAAATCCTTCTACCCTCCCATGAACCTTATCTTGTACCCTTCCTATGAGCGAAACGCCACTTCAGACAAAATCTCATCCCACAACACGTCTTGACAAAACAGACAGCTAACGTCTTTGTCAGTTGAAATAGAATTTTCCACATCTAATATGATTCGAAATCTATTGTTTAATAAATGTTTGCTAAATAAATACATTGAGATCGTTTCAGAGATCATTTTTTAGTATTTTATAATGTTTAATATTATATTACTAAGATCCTCTTGGATTTTTTACGAAGAAGAGTATATATATATATATATATATATATATATATATATATATATATTGTCTTACGCCGATGGCATGACTCGGATTTTCATAAATTATTCAATAGTAATATTACAAATTGATAGTTTACTAAATTTGAATATAAGTTCATTCCATGTTAAATCTTATAAAGATAGGTATTGTTTTTAATAAAAATCTAAGTACACACAGAATAAATTATGATAAAAATAAAAATAAATTTCAAAATTAAAACATTAAAATTAATATTTTAAGTTACAAAAATATTCAAATGCAACGAGGTGAAATCAGGAGCGTAATTCATAATTATTAATTGTAATATATGTGGGAAAAAGAAATAAAGAAAGAAAGAAAGAATGACGGGTGAAAGAGAGAATGTGAAAGAAAGAGGTTAATTTGTAGAGGAATCTTTATCAAACAGGGTCTAAAAATTTAAATAGGTAATTTTCCATGGCAGCATGAGGTCATTAATTTACTTTTTTGTTAAGAATATTTATGTTATTAATATGGTTTACGATCACAATCTTTCCAAAAGCCATAAGTTATATGTTTCCTTTTTATATTGTAAGATTTAGTTTTAGCGAATATATTCTAGTGAGGCTAATTTTCCATCAATCGGAACAAATGATAGTCGAAAGGTTTGATAATCCTAGCACTTGAAGAAGGCTGGAGCGTACAATTGCCAAAACGTCATGAACATGGCAGTAAAGATTATGACACAAGTCTGAATATTGTAAATAGTATAAATTGTATGTTTAAACTTATGTTAATTTCTGATGTTTAAAAGCGGCTCTCTTGCAGACATGTCTACGTGGGCTGCTTTCACTTTCACTTTCATTTATTTTTCCTTTTCTAGCTCTACATATTCTTGTTCAAGTTCGCTTCTTTCATCATGCCCTTCAGATATGTTTTTGCCTATCTCATTCTCAACTTCATTCGATTTGCCAATAATTATTAGGTTGCCGGGGTCTGCATCAGACAGATTGGTGTTCTCACCTTCAACTTCAGTCTCCAGCTGTTCTTCGTCTATTTTCTGAATATTACTCTCTTCACTGTTCTGTGTGGTGTGCTTTGCAACTCTTGATTTAATTTCTATTAATTCAGCATCTGTGACGTACATTTGTTTCATCATATATCGTCTGAAACTTGCTAACTTGTTTTCGCTTAAATATTTTCACTTTTTCTTAATTCTTTCACACCACACTTTGTAGATATTTTTGGTGTTTTGTCGGTATATTTAGTGTACAGTAGAAACAATATATTACTTCTTTATATTCGTTTGGACACTTTGACGTGATGTAATCATTAGAAAACCTGTCTCACTAGATAAATTTCATATTAAATGTGCGCTAGATCCTCACTGAGGATTCCAATTATTTTCATCCTACTGCCAGGCCGAAGATACGATTAGAAAAGCGCAATCATTTCTTTACATTCTTCCCATGACCACTTCTGTGGTATTATTTACATTTGGATATTATAAATGACAGTGTTAAGGGTGACTTCGTTCTGACGATCTGTCAAGTTTTTATTCGGAGAAGAGTCAGAGCAAGTTGCCACCCCACTACAACAGAAGCGCTCCTTATTGAACCCTAGGTCGAGCGACATGATTTTGTTAGAGTTTCTTTTTTGAATTCTCATAGTGATCCCATTCAAAACCTCGGTCACAAGGACTGGCAACTTCAAACAAGCACAACCGTCGACGGCCCCTCAAAAAAATGTCAGCGACCTAAATTCACTCACAAGTCATGGGTAAACCTGTGGTATGATTTTCAGGCACTTTCCAAAAAAGCGGCAAAATAGGATTACCTCCTCCAGGCTGATGACATCAGTTTAACCTTCCTGACAAATTGGCCATTGAGAGATACGAAACCGAGCTTCATGTTCAGAAAGCGTACGTTCTAACTATTCAGTCACATATATATTGTTTGTCGAGTTTTCGAGATATTAAAGAAGTCTGTATTTTACATATGACAAATCTCTGAAGTATTTTACTTCTAATTAAAGAGAAAAGAAGATACGCTAAAAAGTACCAAACTTTTAAGAATCCAATAATCCTAATCGGAATAGAAATACATTTAAACATATTGAAATCAGATCCGTGAACACATTACTGAATTAGAACAGATTTTACTGCGATTGCGAAGTATTACAAATTGATGACTGCTTTTAGTTTGAAATCTTGGCGCATGACCTTACATACTTTATTAATTTTAAAAATCAACATTACATTTTAGCCTTATTCCATGTTATGTTATTTTCATATATTTTAGTTTATGTCACAGATATAACTTAAATTTTATCTATATACATTCATTATTGTGTTCGTTATATTCATATTTGCCGAAATAGTAAAAAAATTCGGAAATTATTTGTAAGTTGTTAGTTTTTAAATTAATTCATTCTTACTTTTACTGAAGATTGATTATCACTTCTTGAATCTTGAATAACACGAAAGTATTAAAATATTTAATTAAATTATCTAAAAATAAACATTAATTCCTATTCAGCATTGAAATTATCTTGAATTATTTATAACCAGAATTCGATAGACATGGTTGCGGTGTAAGAAACAAAGAAGTCTTAAGGAAAATGGAAAAGGAAAATACACTTATACTCAGAATTAGAAAGAGATAACTGAAACTTCTTGGATATGTTCAAGGAAGGCTTAAGAAATTTTAAACTTACAGGGAAACATGGGAGGTACAGAGGAGTTAGCTTTGTGACACAGACATGCTCTGAGTTAGGATTTATTTTTTAATAACTGAAGGAAGTTGAAAGCCTGGACAATATTTTTTCGAAGTGAACATCGGACAATCTCTAACATAATTTTCTTCTTGCCCGAGAAAAAAATCATTGATTATTTGGAAAAGTAAAGTTAAACGACAGAAAATGTTTGTTTTCAATAATAATAATAATAATAATAATAATGAGGATGATATATAAATATATATATTCATGTATGAAACTGAGAGTTATGGTCGGTTACTGTACACTTGAATTTAGATTATATATATAAAATCTACCTAATGAGCCAACAAACCTACCATGGTTTCATCTAAGCGGATCGTCAAGGAAAGCTTTCCCTGACGATCCGCTTAGGTGAAACCTTGGTAGCTTTGTTGGCTCACAAGGTATACTTTATTTCTTCTGCTCTACCAAAGTCAGTCAGTCAGTCAGTTAAGTGCCATACGTGATACACGCTTGGGCGATCATGTCTCGAAAGAGACATGACTGACTGGGCAGAAGATTATCCCGCAGTAGGTTGCCATTGATTTCTGCGGTAGACTGGTTGCCGACCAAGGCTATAGACCCCAATCTGTTCTGTTATTTAACCCATAACTAGAAGGAATAGACGGATTAATACCTTTCCCAAGGGTATTTGCGCGTAAGTGAATGCAATGAATTCGGCTGGAATTCAAACACGGCTCCTCGATTTCTCGTTCCGAGTCGATATCCAATGCACGACAAAGCACATCCAAAGTATTGAGCGACTTTTGTTAGTTGATTACTCGTCTCGGATTTTTTTTCTTTGGGCTACGTTCTGACTCGGTCTGAATCCTTTTCACTAATGTTGATGTGCTTAGCACTTTCTTTTTTTATATAACCATTTTTCCTGCAACCTAGATCCGCGGAGGGTTTTTCGAAACGAGTATAGTTATAATTTTTCTTTATATATATATATATATATATATATATATATATATATATATATATATATATGCGCGTGTGTTTGTATGTGTGTGTATGTGTGCGTGTGTATGTGTGTATACATGTGTATATATATATCTCCCATCTATCTATCTATCTATCTATATATATATATATATATATATATATATATATTGTCATCCGCAGACAGATCTGTTTCGCCGTATCACAGCTCATCAGTACGGTTAGACTCCGATTGCTTTTTTACCCAGGATTGAAACCCGACCGAAATAGTGTCAGTCGGCGTCTCTACCCCTGGGCTATGGGCGTTCGTTGATATATATATATATTTAAATATGTGTGTGTGTCTGTGTGTGTGTGTGTGTGTGTGTGTGTGTGTGTATTTAATAAGCAGGTTAACCGTCCTGGGTATGGCGATAAACTACATCCGGCAAGGCGTCTGATCGGCAAGTTTTGATTAGCACGAAACATCTCTTAATTACTTGTTTCTACGTCTACCCTGATCCGGGGTGATAGCATCCTCAAGTAGTAAAACCATAAAATGCCGTAAAAACATAATGAAAGTATGAAATAGATTTTCATATTTAAAATACAAGGAATATATGTTGGGAAAAATGTAATACGAGAAATACATATAAAAATGAGTAAAACATTAAAAAAATACATATTCTTTTCATCTGAAGCTCTCCTATCTTATCGGCATTAAATAATCAATTCAGTTTGATATGCAGTAAAACAAAATAAACCAAACCGAACATAATAGCAGCTTTAAAAAACTCGATGAATAAAATGAAAACAAAACAATAAAAGTTTTCGCAATTAAACTGATTATACATATTAATATGCGTTTTGACTTAACCGAAGTACGAAACGTATATATACATATTTATCCGCAGACAGATCTGTTTTGCTGTATCACAGCTCATCAGTAAGGTTAAACATCCGATAGCTTCTAGCCAGGATTGAAGCCCGACCGAATTGACAACAGTCGGCGATTCTGCCTATGAGCTATATGTTTGCGAAAAATTAACATTACCACCTTATTGTTTTGGGAAATCGTAGTAAGTGTTTCAAGAAAAGGTTTACTGTATTTCTTGGAGATTGTTCAAAAAATATACATAACTTACTCCTATCCAATATACTTCAGGGTCTCTAGGATATTTGAAGAAGTTCTACATACTTCAGTATAACGTGTCGATTTTCGGAGTTTTTCTAACTTAAGAAAGCTCTGAATTTATAGTTGCGAGTTAAATCAACTTTACCACACATTATAAACGTGCTAGCTTGTCATATATGCGAGCGTGGCCGAGTGGTTCTCTTTCTGACCACTATAGTCGATCTCTCACTATAGACGATTTGTCAGGAAGGTGACTTCTTAATATAATCGGATTGGAGGAGGCGAAAACAGCAGTGGACATCTTTTGAAAGTGCTTGGTAAAACATACAATTAGTTGACCCATTCCTTCTGAGTGAAATTTAGTACATGGCTCTCTTTGAGGAGCCGTCGATGATTGGGCTAGCTCGAGGTCAAAAGTCATCGAGACCGAGGGTTTGAGCACCCAGGCTTTGTTCAGAGTGTTGTTCATGCTAGATAACATAGTTTGTTCCAGAAACTGTAACTAATGTTCGCTCAGCAAGATTGCAGTATAACCTACAGGTTGGCACTATGCTTGTTGAACAAACACAAATGTGCGTCATCAGGCGTCTCTAATGTGAATTAGATAGACGGGTATCCTCGAATACGAGTGATCTGCCATTATATATATATATATATATATATATATATATGTATATACATTATATATATTATATATATATATTATATATATATTATATTATATATATATTATAAATATATATATATATATATATATATATATATATTATTATTATTATTATTATTATTATTATTATTATTATGTCGGTTTTTATAATAATTCGATTTCTTCTATGGTCGCACTGCCTACCAAGTCTAAGGAAAAACTTAAGGCAGGGCGTGGTGTGTTGTTATGGCTTTATTTCATGTTTTTCCTATCTTCCATAACATCCCTAGCGTTACATAGACAATGTTCTCTTTAGTGTGTGGATTGTACTTAACGAGACAGTTTTTTGTATATATCATAAGCTGGGGTTCCCTGTGATTCATTCAATGTATTGCTTTGTTCCATTTTTTATAATTCCCATGCACCTACTATGACTGGTACGATTCTTATTTTCAATTTCTACATTTTCTATTTCATTTTCCAGGTCTTTATATTTTGCGAGTTTTTCTAATTCCTTGGTTGCTGTTACAATTCGCTGGACAAGCCATATCAATCAATAGGCAAGTTCTTTTTTTTTGGTTTTTAACAATAATGTCCAGCCTGTTTGCTTCAATTTTCTTGTCTATATAGATGATGTAATTTCATAGAATGGTGACATCTTCTATTTCTGTAACCGGTGCTGTGTGATGTTCATTACATTGTTTGTTTACCTATTTTCCGTAGTGTTTGCACATTGTCCACTGTAAATATTGCTCCACTCTATCTTGACGATCTTTATATTCATTTGGGGCAAGCACAGAACAGCATGAGATTAGGTGGTCTGTTGTTTCTTGGTATTTACCACAGAACCTGGATTTTAGATCCACATTATTATGTATAATATTTGCCTGAAAGTTCCTATTGAAAAGTCTTTCATCTTGCGCTGCAAGAATAAAGCCTTTAGTTTCTGACTTTAATCCAGATGCACGTTACCATCGATGAATATTAACTCCATCAACATTGGATTTATTGGCACGTTCTGGATATTGGCCATGCAGAGTTTTGTCTTGCCCTTGCCAGCGGTATTTCATCTGTTCAAGAATATTATCCTTGGATTTTCTTTTTCATATTTTTGCTGCAATTGTTGGTTCGTGGCTTCTGCTTTGCTTTTCTACAGAATCTACTAAATGTAAATCTTGTTTGTATTTACTGTTTTTTTTCATTTGGAATATTTTTCTTCATTGAATATCTTTCTTTATTGAATATTTTCCTTTCTGTTTTGATGTTCTCTGACTTATTATTATTATTATGTCATCTTTCATCATATTTGATTTCTGCTTTGGTCTCACTACCAACCAAGACTGCGGGGAGACCTAAGGCAGGTAGTGGCGTGTTGTTATGGCTCCATTCCATGTTTTTCTATCTTCCCTATCATCCCTAGCATTACATAGATAAAGTTTTCCTTAGTGTGTGGGCTGTACTTAATAAGACAATTTTTTGTATATCTCTTAATGGGGTTTCCAGGGATTCTTTCAATGTGTTGTTTTGTTCCATTTTTTATCATTCCAAGTTCACCTACTATCACTGGCACAACTCTTGTTTTCAATTTCCACATTTTTTCTATTTCAATTTCCAGGTCTTTATATTTTGACAGTTTTTCAAATTCCTTGATTGCTATGTTACAATCTGCTGGACAAGCCATATCAATTAATAGACAAGTTTTCTCCTTCTGGTTTTTAACAATAATGTCTGGCCTGTTTGCTTCAATTTTTCTGTCTGTGTAGATGGTGTAATCCCATAGAATGGTTACATCTTCTATTTCTGTAACCGGTGCTGGGTGATGTTCATACCAGTGTTTGTTTACAGCTTTTCCATAATGTTTGCACATTGCCCAATGTAAATATTGCCCAACTCTATCGTGGCAATTTATTATTATTATTATTATTATTATTATTATTATTTATCAGTTTTTGTCATAATTAAATTTTACCAGTATATAGTTTTATTAAAATTGCTCAGTGCATATATAATGTAGGTCTTTTGGATATTTTTTACGTGAGAACTAGTTATTTACGCAACCTTAGATTCAACCTTTCGGTATCTTCAGGCAATTTGTAATTGATTTTCCAACGTTTTTAACATACAACAGGGATTTTTGTAAACGCGCTACTGCAATTTTAAAATAACTGAAAATATCAAAATTAGGGGCGAGTTACTTGAGTATTTTACACACATTCATCCAAGTTTGTATCGTTCTACAATGTACTTTTTGGTGGGATTACCTCTGGGCATTACTTCTGATATTTCATTTAGTAATATCTTTTGTTCTGGAAATAATGTTCCTGATAACTTTTTCTTGGCAAACACACTCAGAGAAAACTATCTATCTATCTATCTATCTATCTATCTATCTATCTATCTATCTATCTATCTATCTATCTATCTCTCTTTCTATCTATCTATCTATCTATCTATCTATCTATCTATCTATCTATATATAGCCAATTATTATTAGAACCTTATTCTTTTCGAAAAACTTAAAAAGTCTTTCAAGAAAACTTACTCTTAACCAATCCAATTCAGTCGAACCTGTCGATCATTTTCGCAATTTCCGGAGATTTTTTTTACCTTAAGAAAGCTCTAAAGTAATGGAATATTTCTATTTATGTGTCAAATCAAGCTTACTGCTCCTTTTAAACGTGTTAGATTCAAACTTGTTTGATAATTCGTGAAATTAAATTCAGGCCATTCCATACAAAACGTGTCACACAATCTTTCATTCTAAATGTTTCCATCATTCAGTAAATCGAATTTCTCATTCTAATAAGCATTTATTTGATATATCAATAAAAGCAGACTTCAACTGAGTATTTGACATCTAATTCTGGAAATCGAAAACATAGCATTCGACATTGTCTTATACTGCATATTGACCTACATAAAATAGAAATGAATAACTTGATATAGATTAAACACATACGTGATAGTATTTTTTTTATATTCTCCTGTTAGTGTATGCGCTTACATGTGTACAAATAAAGTTGGGTGGAATATTAAATAATTTTGGAATATTTTAAACACAAAAATGTTTTGGTTATAAAACGTCATGAAAAAAGATTATTTCAAATTTCCCTGTAAAAATTTAGAAGTTTTGAAAAAGTTAAATTTATTGCATTTATGTTTTGTATTTTTATGTATTTCTTTTTTCATTTAAGTAATCATTTGAAAATAAACAAATAAATAATTTAAAAAAAAATTAAATTGATGAATGCTTAAAATACTTAAAAACGATAACAATACAGTTAAAATAAAAAAAAATAAGGAGTCTAGTCTTAGCAGGAATTTCATGCTGTTTAGTTTATGGACAACTACACCTTGTGAAATGAAATGATTTGTCCTATGCCGCTGATTGATTGTTTGATATTCTGAAATGAAGAAATTTCTATATTGTTTACATACATAAATATTTGTAATTTAGAATATCTTAGAGAGACCAAGCAAGGTCTCAATCAGTTTCAAAAATAAAAGAAATAAATGAAAGCTGAGACAATCACTATATTGAAAGATATTTCAGTTCCACTCTGTTAGTGCAGAAGAAAAACTTGAAATTAATTCTCACGTCAGAAAGAATGTACGCAGGGCCACGAGACACGTCTTGTTTATTTTCTGAATTTGACCAAAAGTTACATCTAGCCTTACATATTTTCTTTCGTTCTTCGAGAAGGTCGAGAGACAATTTTTTTTAACTCATCCCAGGTTAAGAGGGGAAGACAGAACTTCATATTTCTGACCCCGTAGTTAATTTGTTCCTGTAACTTTCTTCTCACTAGAATATATTTACTGACATCGATCATTTGTCAAGTCTCAAAACAAAAAGACATAAATAAAAGCTAGGACAATCACATTATATATATATATATATATATATATATATATATATATATATATTGTCCGACGTCAATGGCACGACTTGGAGTCTCATGCATTATGCAATTGTCAGGTACATATTTCTGAATGAGAGTTTACTAGATGTGCGTTGTGGTCCAGTGGATATTGGCTCGGAACGAGAAACCGAGGAGCCGAGTTTGAATTCTAGTTGAAATCCATTGTATTCACTTACGCGCAAAATACCATTGGGAAAGGTATTAATCCGTCTCTTCCTTCCAGTTATGGGTTAAATAGCAGGACTGATTGGGTTCTATAGCCTTGTTCGGCAACCAGTCTACCGCAGAAAGCAATGGCAAACTACTGCGGGATAATCTTCTGCTCAGTCAGTCATGTCTCTTTCGAGACATGATCGCCCAAGCGTGTATCACGTATGGCACCTAACTGACTGACTGAATCTTATAAAATTAGGTTATTCCTTTTTAATAACAAGTGTAAAATGTTAAATATACTAAGACTACATGTGGTTAAACAATTAAAATACTTCTAAAGTAATATTTTAAGATTATAAAAATATATTTTAAATTCGAATAAATATATCAATACAGGAAGATAACTCAAACAGGTTCTATTCATAACTCTATCCAACAATTTTTAACTTTCAAATAAATATTAAGCTAAGAGTAGATGATTTTAATAATTAGGGTGCGCTGATTCCGAATCTGCAAACTGTTTTTCTCTATTAATGTAAAATGTTTGGAAATCGCATACTAAAATTTGATATTTTTTAGTAAATTAATGCGTTTTAGTCCAAATACTACAATTACACTTAATTAATTTAAGTGATTTGAAATGAAAATTTTAATAATTGTTTACCATATTTTACAAATATATACAACTATATTTAGATTTGCAAAGAAAATATACTATTTTAACTATTTATTTTTATATGTTTCCGTTATGCAGAAATACAGCTTTTGTATTGTAAAATAAATTATCGATAAACAATCTCTTTTCAGTTGAATCGTCGCTCAAATTCAAACCCAAGAATGTCATTACAATATGACAAATTGTTTTATAAAGAAATCCTATATACAAATCATCAGAACGCCATCTGAACTTGCTTATCGAACATCTTTATGCAACATATTCTTTACTTGTAGCCGCAAAGCTAATACTTCACTATAATGTTTTGTTAAATTGAGATGTCTCACGAGATTGTTTAGCTCAGTTTGGGTGAGGAGACTTGGTTCTGATTTTGCAGCTTCCATCTCTAAAGATTCATCATGCTTAGATGAAGATGCGCCTTCTGCTTCTGACTGTTTGGAATAAGAAAATTCCAATAAATCTTCAGCCTTTGGTATTGGTGGAACAGTGGGACAAGAATGTGGCACAGGACGGATCGCTGATCTAAGTTTAGGTATTCGAAAGATATTTTAGTTTTTTTCGTGATACCGGAAATAAAAATAACACATTATTACCATTTCACTTAAGGTTAATGAGTATTAAGACTAAGAGTAAAACTAGAATTTAATTAAAATATGAAGTTAATATATATTTACTTTGGGCTTTAGTAAGACAGAAATACCAATCTTCAATGTGATGTAGCGGCTGTCTCCAGATCATCGGAACACTGAATTGAGGCCTTTTTCAGAACCATTTGCTCATTTCGATAGAGCAAGAAAACAAAATGAGCAACACATATGCAGTGCCAATTTCTTGTCTTGATCTCCCATATCAATTTCGAAATATAATTTATAATGTTTTTTGACGTAACTTCATATTTTTCGCTTTTAAGCTTTTGTTGTTACACATCCACAAATATAACAAAAAAATTCTGGATTGGTACTAAATGTTACTATAGGCATTTTAATTTATTTAAGTATTATATCTAACGGAATATATATATATATATATATATATATATATATATATATATATATATATATTAAGTAATTTTGAAACTAACGTGTAAGTGTAAAATTTACGTAATAATGTAAAAACTTCAATCACGATTTAAAAAAAATGAGACCAGCTGGTTAAATATGCGTGCCATTTTCGTAATCTACGCAAAAAATTACCCTAAAAACGGTCCGTCTCTGCTCAGTAATTTTTTCGTAATAGCACTATTTACGAATGAAAGAAAGAAAGAAAGAAAGAAAGAAAGAAAGAAAGAAAGAAAGGGTGAAATAAGGGATTGAGGAAGAAAAAGAGAAATAAAAGTCAAACGTATAGAAGAATTTATATCAATAGGATTATCAGAATTTTAGTAAGTATTTTTCTGTGGCAGTATGCGGTCAGTAAGTCACTTTGTTGTAAAGCAGATTTTAACTAGGGTTTTTATATGGTTTAAGATGACAAGTTTTTTCTGAAAAGCATAAGTTATATTTATCTCCTATTCCATTGTAAAATTTAGATTTGGCAATGATATTCCAGATCATAATTGGTTTCTTGTTATCTTTTATATTATAAACGAAGAAATGCTTTTGCTGTATTTACTGATGTTTAAAAAATATGTGATTATTAAATCTAAACTTCCATTTGTTAACGGTCGATCCGAAGTAAAATTTAACATCATTATGATCTGAATGAATTCGAGCTCTATAAAGAATATTTTTGGATATACAGTGGCCATTAAATGTGCAGGTTTTATTTTTTGGCAGGTGAAATTATTTTTTGAAGGGTCAATATTGTTCGTAGTAGGATAAGTCGTAGGATTATATATATATATATATTCTCTTGCAACTCTCCTGGTAGGTCTCCTTAAGTTGGTAAATACTGCTATAATCTTTGCCTTCATTTAATCATTGATGTTACAAAGAGTTATATTAGTCTCTCACTCAACTGCACCCTGCAATTAATAATAAAAAGCTGGTTGCAGTCTGAGGGTGTTAGATAACGAAATGTAAAAGATGATGTAGCCGTAGAAATTGTCTGACATGCATGAACGTGTTTTCCTGCTTGTGTGCAATCATGCAGACTCCTGTTGCCAGATATAGGGTCTTTCAGAACCCATCCTTTTAACACAAGTCAACAGTACCTTCTTTAAACACTGGATGTAGGTCCCCGTGTTTAGTCTGAAAGACTTTTACCAACAAATTCGGTAGTTCTTTTTGGTTCAAAGAGACTTTTTCGAGCTGCCGTATCTTCGTAATCACCATTAAACTAATCCAGTTCTTATTGAATACTCTGCAATCTCCTCAGATTGACACAGGATCTTGCTGACATATTCGTATTGAAGATTCCGGTGCAAATGCCAAGCAGTACAGCATGCCGTTTTCAAATTTCTGGAGAAGTGAATTGTGTCATAATACTCTCATGCTTACAGAGAGTGCCAAACTAACCAGTTTATACTGTGTATCCGACAGAATAAAAAACAAACAAAGCGTATCCGGCAATGAAAAATATAAAATGGCTAGAATTTACTTATCGCGTTCTGTGTATTGCATCACCGAGACAGAGAGAAACCGAGAAAGAGAATAACAGAGACAGTATGTAAGGGACAGGAAGAGAATAGATAGTTATTACGATTTATTAAACAAACATGTCAAATGATCTATTCCGTATATAATGATACAACAGACTTTAATAATAAATGAGTGGGATTCAATAATCTCAGTTGAATTTTCCCATCGACTGTAGTTGAATCAAGTAAGACTAAGCAAATTATGGCCGCCTACTGAATTTACTATCATTTCATGATATCTTAGCTTTCCTGTCGTCAATTTCTATGCAAACACGCTAAATGTTTCATAAGAGAGAATATTGTTGATCAAAAGCCGGTATATGCAATATTTTATCTAAGAAAAAAGGTGTTACGAAAGAGAACATAGACAGATTGATCACAGGATAAATCTCCAACGCCGTAACAGGCACATGACTTCCCTGGTATTTAAATATTATTCTTGTTTTACTTTTTGCATTTCGATTTATTATTTGTATGCATTATGTCTTCTTGTATTTAGACTTTTCTTCTCGTTTTCATTCTGTAGAAGCATTTGTTTTTTTTTTCTGTGGTTGCTATCAACAATTTGTTATCAGCGAAACTAGGATACCGAAATTACTAACCAAAAACTTTGTTTATTTTGTGAATTAACTTGATAGTTATACAAATTCTCTTCTCAGATAACCAAATCTATTTTTATACTTTTGGTAGTTGTCACACTACACGCACATTATTTTGACAGTCTTCTTAAGATGTATAGAATAACTGGTCAATTAAATTGGTCCTCTTTTTGGCTCGAAAGGTTTTAACCTTTTTTACAGTCAAAGTAACTAATAATTTTCCATTGAGCATGTAATAACAATTTCTTCATCGTTTTTATATTTTTTAATTAACAGTATGCGAATGTATCGTGGTATAGTAAAGAGTCCTATAATTTGTATAAATGGACATATGTTGATTTCGGGAAAGTTAATATATTTTAGTTACATATTAGTTCTGTTGTGTTTGATATACTAGTAAGATAATAGACAGCCACTCAGAATAAGAAATCGAGCAGCCAAGATATAACTCTAGTCGGGTTAGTTGTATTTACTTGCGCACAAATAACGTCGAAAAACGTATGAATTACAACCCCCAGGTATGGGTTAAAAAGTAGGATGTGTACCTGAAAAAATTATTGTTATTCTAAAAAATTAAATATTAATGCAATGCCCACTAGTAAAAGAAAAAAAGAAAGAAAAAATTCTTACAACCAAAAAAATGTTTCAACTGTAAATAACGCACAAAGGGTTGATAGGCTGTAAAAAGCAAAATCAGTCAATCAACTATTTTCTATGTGTTGTATCTCTTCAGGGCGTGTTCGATCATTTCTAACCAGTTTCTGATTTAGAAGTATTTTTAGATTGCCATCCAATGTTAAAGATCTCTCCTATAAACAGCTTTCAATTGCTGATGTCGCTTCAGACATCAATATTTCTGTTTTTTTCTTGCTTTCAGGCGTTGCAAGTTTCTTTCGTTCTACGTATGAACAATTCATGCCATCATTGAAGCATTTTTCTTTATCAAAATTTCCTCTTTTGATGTCATGCATCCTGTCAATGAGTACAACTTTTCTCATATTATTTCTCTTATTCATTTCTGTATTTCTGGCGTATCACTGAGGCTAAACTTTTCTGTGTCTGTAAACTTTTCATTCAGTCATTACGACTTCAATTCTCCTCTGAATTTATTGCAATAAAAGGAAGTCATCGTAATTTAAAATATTTGTCTTAAATAAATAAGTTTAAGAATAGACACTGAAACAGGCACATCTGCTAATTACGAATGCATAAAATTTACATTGAGTTATCTATGTAAAGTTTTTTCTTAAGAATGAAAACATAATAATTAAAAAGAATGAAAACATATGAATAATTAAAAATGTCATATTAAACAACGTGCTGCTGCTGCTGCTGCTGCTGGGGTTATAGTAGAAAACTTTCTATCCTTCTCTTAAACTGACTGCCATCCAATATTAGAAAGCTCCTTCATAAGTACCTTAAAGTGCTGATGTCACTTTAGACTTCAATATTTCTCGACTTTTATTGTTTAACACTGAGGTTACTCTTTTCTGTGTCTGCACAACTTCCTTGCAACTCATTATCATTTTGTATTTTTGCAAGCCCTTCTCATCTCTTTTTTTATATGTACCGTGTCCATTCAGGACGAAAGCGATCATAACCATCCACATCTCCGTAAGTCCTTAGTCCAAAACCGCCCTTTCTGATCCACTTGCTGAAACCCATCAGGTATGATACGCTTCCCTTTCCTCTGCCTATCTTTCTCTCTAACTCTGCCTGTGAGTATCTGATTCTTCAAGCCCTCATTCCGCATTACATGTGCCAAGGAACTTCAGCTATCTTTTCTTGGTGTTAAGTATTAGTTTCTTTTTCGTTTCCATCCCCTCTAAAACCTCATTGTTGTTAGGTCCATGATACCCTCCGCATACTTCATAGGAACCATATTTCGGTTGCCTCAATTTTCTCTTTCATCATTAAGGAGATTGACTAGCATTCACTGCCATATTGAAGAACAGACATTTCATAGAAATTCAGTACTCACTCCACGGTTTCTAGAAAATTAATCTTGTCTCTCAGTACTCTATTCAGCTCTTAAAATGCATCCTTAGTCCATGTCAAGACACCTTCGGATTTCAGTGTCGCACATTCCATCTTTTGTTAGAACACTTCTCAGGTATTTAAATTTCTGTAACTGCTTGATTTTAATATCCTATGCTTGTAGTTGACATTTTGGTTTCCTCTTTTTACTGATGACCATGCATTCACCTTTCTTGCAGTACATTTGTAGTCCTTTCTTTCCGCTTTTTCTGTAGTGTGGGTCTTGTATTTTAATTTCCATGTCTCCTATCAGCACTGTATCAACTGCGTATCTTATATTGTTCAGATTGTGGCCGCAAATGATGAATCCTGGTATGACTTCTAGGGCTGTCAGAATTGTCTCACTGTACAAGTTGAATAGATCCGGTTAAAAGACATTTTTCTTGTCGTACACAACTTTTTATCTTTGTATATCTGCTGAATTTATTTTCCTCCTTATGCAACTGGTTTGTTACCAGTAAAGGTTCTTGATTGCTCTAATATATTCCCCAAATCTGTCTAGGATGCTGAGTATTTCTATAAAGTCTTTTTGTCGCACTTTGTCGAATGCCTTCGCGTAGTCTATAAAGCACAAGTACACGTCCTTCTTTATTTGTATTGTGATTGAGGTTTTAGAGAAAATTGAAACATAAAAGAAAACTAATGATTAACATCATAAAGAGATAGTTAACATTTCTGGAGCATGTAATAAGGAAGGAGTGTTTGAAAAAATCTGATACTCATAGGACAGACTGAAGGCAACAGGGACAAAAGAAAACAATGGATATTTAATGAGCACGAGTAAATGGATGGCGGAATAGAGCTTAGGGGAAATAAAGAAAAGCCAAATTTTATTAAAATCTATAAGTGTCAAAAATTGGAGAGAGTCAGGATCGCATACGTCCTGAAGAAGTAAAGATTTGCTAAGGTTTTATAATCACTGAGTGGCACGCTTGTTTCTTTCCGTCCCACACTAAGCTAAACTGAGTCAATACACATGTAGAAATAGTCACTATTTACAAAGTACTCATGCTTTAGATGCTTTGTGCCTCTAATAATTTAAATTTTACCCTTACCTGACGGAAATAACGATTTTAAATCTTTTTTTAAAGTCTGATTTTAAAAGGTTTTATAATTTCTTTACACCTTTCACACTTTTTATACTATATCTGTATAGATATAGTACATTTACACTTACACATTTCATTATTATTTTGGAAATGTTTAATTTATCATTTCAATTTACTATTATGTATAACCTTCAACTTCAACAAGATATTTTATAACTTTTTGCGCTTATTTTCACATTATTTCCATTTATATAATTTATTTATATATATTGATTGATATTTCGCATTTCTGAAGTATTTGAAGTTAGTCGTGATTCAATTGCGGTAGGGAGCTTTCAAGTGTTAACAATAAATGAATCAATCCCGGCTTACAATTATGTTTCATATTTGGCATCTTTTAAAACATTGACTATTTGCAACATAACATCAAAGGAAAAACGTTTGAATCGCTCGAAAAAGGATGACTGTCAAGAATAGTTATAAACAGACTTCAATGCAATTAGAAGAATTTATGATTTGACGAAACAAACCGCAAAGAAAAAATAAGTGAAGAAAGAGATTTTTTTTTAATTGCAAAAAATAAAACTTCTCTTTCCTAAGTTATATGGTGGGATTGGTAAAAATATACCGTGTGTTATATGAAATGTATTAATATAAAATCGATATGACTAAATAAAATCATCAAAGAGTAATCAGATTTGTGCATTCAATAATGCGACTCAACATTATGAAAAGAAGAGAGAATGAGGGAAAATGTTGAAGCAAAAAGCATAGCGCAGTATCAATGAAATAAAGAGATCGCTTTAATGGAATACCAAGAGAAATATTATCTTCATCGTTATCACCTATTCCCCATCAATAAAACAGATTTTTATATATAATGATATAATGGGTTAAATACAAGGACAGATTGGTTGTAACTAGTCTACCAGTCTACTGCGGGAAAATATTCTGCCCAGTGAGTCAAACCTCTTTTGAGACATGATTGTCTAAGCGTGTAACACATAACTGAATGACTGAATCAACAAGGAACTTTTTGGTTGTTCTAGTAATTCTTTTTTTTTTTTTTTGCTCGCACATCCATATGAAGTGACTAAGCGTTCTCAAACATATTAGTAAAAAGGGTCCCTAAAAATTGAATGCATGTTCATCAGCAAAAGGTGCAACCCAGAATGCCAAATACAGGTGGGGGATACCAGAATCAAGCAAGTACAAAATTTTAAATACCTAGGAAGTGTTCTAACAGGAGATGGAAAGTGCGAAGGCGAATTGGCATGGTAAAGGACGCGTTCCAGAAGCTGAGTAAAGTACTAACACACAGGAAAATTTCACTAGAAAGAAAAGAGTGCTGGATTGCTATGTGATGTCAGTTCTTTAATACGGTAGTGAATGCTGGACAATATCCTCAAAAATGAGGACAAAACTGGAAGCAGCGAAAATGTGGTTATACAGAGGAATGCTGCGGATATCGTGAACTGAGCATGCAAGCAACGATGAGGTGTTGGAAAGAATGGCAACCAAAAGGAAATTAATACTGAGCATCAGAAAGAGACAACTGAAGTTCCTGGGACACGCAATGAGGAAGGAGAGCGTGGAGAACCTGATACTGGCTGGCCAGGTAGAAGGAAAGAGAGGTAGAGGAAGGCAGCGGATAACATATTTGCAGGGCCTGATCAGGTGGATGACGGAACGGGGGTTGCCAGGTGTAACATGAGCAAACATACTAAGAGCCACAAGGGATAGGGAGACGTGAAAAACCATGATCGCCTACGTCCTGAAGGGACAGGGCACATAGAAGAAGAAGAAGAAGAAGAAGAAGAAGAAGAAGAAGAAGAAGAAGAAGAAGAAGAAGAAAAAGAAGTAACACATGCTAAATTTTCATGAAAAATAATAACTGTATTAGGTGATGTGATCTATTTAGAAACATCAGGTAAAGATGAAGATAATTTTCTAAAAAATTTGTGACGATAAGAACATTTGTCTATTGGTATATAGGCAAAATCACGTATATTTATTTAACTTAACAGGGCAGAAATATTGAATTCTTTAAATGGTCGTAGGAGGAAAGAAATATTTTCATTCTGTAGCCTTCTTTCTTAAAACATGGTGCCGCAAGTTTATTCTTATCTTATCAAGTTCACCATGGAACATATTTAGCCTTTTAAATCTACGAAGAAGAGTCTACTTAACTCTTACCAAACTGCGATTTTCTGTAACAGACTCCAGCGTAGAAACACTATTCGTCTCAGCAACTTCAGGGCAAGGGTCAATCTTCCTGATCATAACAATCTTCAATTACTAGCAAATCCTCTTTCTCTCATATTTCCCATAATTTATCATAACAATACTCATCTATGAACCACTTGACTCTAGTTTTTTCACCACCCCGTATATCTTTTCCTTTCTCTCCACCTTTGTAACTGTCATCACACCTGCATTCCCAGTCTTCTCTTGCTTCTTTCTAACTGGTTCGTCTTCCTCTTCACTCTTTTCTACTTAATCTTTATACTCTTATGTAGCCCCCTGCATATCAGTTGCATTACCGCCTTGCTTTAGGTGATACGATTAAAAAAAATAACCATTTTAAAAGTAAGCTTCTATCTTGAGTGAACGATTGAACACACAACAATAGCGGTTGTTATATGAAATTAAAATGATAATCGTAGCTGCATGGCAGACAACAAAAGTATACACACACACACACACACACACACACACACACACACACACACACACACACACACATATATATATATATATATATATATATATATTAAACACATACTGGTAAATATAAGAGACAATGAATGTCTATTATGCTTAATCATAAGCTGTTTTAAACATCGTATTTTAGCTTTAATTTCAGGTGAAAAATAAGACAAAAATTCTCCAACATTTAGATAATTTTTTATTAAGTTGGTTCAAAGCTTGCGGCTCACATGAGCCATCTTCAAAGAGGTTACAAGTACGTTAACATAAAAACATCCACCATCGGCGACGATATTATATTGTGTTAACATAAAACTTTGCTAGGCAACGATAACAGTTACCAAACATAGCAAACGCAGTTCGTAAATGTGAGGCCTTATGCCCGAGGCTGGCCGTGTAATTGTGACGCTCGTTCTCGTTGACGGTCGTGACGATCGCAGTTGTGACACTGCCACCCGGCTGGCCGGTTGGTTCGGTCACTGTTGCTGGTCGTCACGATCTCGTCCGATGATGTCGTCACAAAATCTGGTTTAAAAGACGTCTCTTGCAAAAACGCGCCACTCTTGCACGTTGTGAATTGATCCCAGAGGTCGCGTCGTGCAATTTTAGTAGTCGCCTTTTAGAGCCAGCCCGGACACTGGTGCACAATTGTGGTTAAAAAATAAATAAATACGGCACCAAAAAAAAAAAAAAGAAAAAAAAAACAATAAAATAAATGAACAAGGTCAAACACGCCTGGGGAGTTACGAAAAAAGTCTTTATATAAACAAAAATCAATGTTTTTCTTTTCACAGGAGCAGATAATACAGTTGTCGGAATTTTGGTTTACAACAGAGAGAGTTCGTTCGTTTAAGAATTCAGAGCTTTCAATCATTAAATAAAAATGTCTTTGCTAAATTTCGTTAAACTAGACAGAGCTCTTCAAATTTTCGCTAAAATCTTTTCCGTATTCTCTAAAATTTCTAGGTGATGTTAAAAAAAAAGTTCTTTCGGGTTCTTGTCGGAACTTGACGGGATTTGCCGAATCAGCGGTGCTTAATGGCGGCGATGGCGGCTAATGTGGAGGTGATGGCGGCGGCGGTGTGGGGTTGGATTCCCAGTCATCTGGTGGCTCGCTCCTGGCAAAACTAAACTTTTCTCGTCGAGTCTCTATTTTTATAACCCTTTTCAATCCTCTCAGGGGATCTAGATGATTTGAAGCCTTCGGCCAATTAAATTTTCCGCCCACTTGATCTGCGGAAGAGGTTAGCTTCGATGAATGTGATATCGCCAGCTCACATCGTATCAAATTTTCCACAGATTTCTGTTCCCAGGAAAATCTGTTGAGGGACTTTAAACCCGCATGACACCAAATAATCCTGACATTTTATTATAGCTACTAAAATTTTAGCTTTACCAAAAAATATCCGCTTCGAACACGAAAGAAGAAAAATTATATATTTCTCTTTTCTTTCCTAAAAATATTTAATTTTTCTATTCCCCGGATATTAGAAGTACATGATAGTATTAAAATAGTTAATTTTTATATTCTCCATACTTTACAAGTATTTGATAGTATTAAAATAGTTTTTACATAAGCTCACATTGCGTATTACAATAAAGTATAACTAATATTATTACTAATATCAATTTTTCACTCTCCGCTGTATTAAACCAAACAAGGGAAAGTATCCCCTCGGGAGATAATGTCACAAGGTGGTTCTATGACGTCACACCACGTGAGAGCTCGAGATGATAACAGAACCATATCTGTAAATGTAATGAAATGTGTTCTGACCAGATTTAAACGTGATTTTATTACGTGTGGGTTGTTTGGAGGCCATCTACATTAAAATGTAGATGGCCTCCAATATTTGAAAGTTCTTTTTACTGTGTGTATGAGTGAGGATTATTGTGTTGCTGACTAAAATCTGAAATGTGAGCGTGAAGAGAAAGACGAACCAGCAACAGGAGTGAAAGAGAACGGCAAGAGAATGATGCCAACATAGGAGTGAAGATAGTTGTAAAGGTAGAGAAAATGGAAGGAAACAATATAAACAGGATGATGTAGAAAGATCTCGAGTTAAGTGGATAAAAGATGGGAATTGACTTTGCATTTAAATTCCTGGGGCTTGTAGCAGTCAGGAAAACAATTATTTCGAAGGGAGTTCCACAGGTGGGAAGAGCGAGAAAAAATGCTGATGGCGTAGAATTTTCGCCTGCATTCAGTTGATCTATATGTAGCAATATTCCATACTAGAATTGTTTGGCAACGCGCTGACACGCGTTTAATTCTTGACAGTATTTGGTATTGCTAAAAATTTTAAAGATTTACAAACTCTACGTTTCGCTATTTTTGCAAACCAAGCGATGATATTTAAGCTGATTTCACTGGAAAAATACTTTGACAAAAAACTTAATTTCCTGTTTACACGAACCCGAGTAAAACCAACTGTACATTGTACATCCATACCTGTTTAGACATTCCACATTTTCCGATCGGACAATGTATGGTTATGTTATAGGGTGTGATGGACAGACGGATAACAGAAGTCATAGAAATTAGTATATAGATTTCAGAACTCTGTTTGTGACGAATAGGGAGAGAATGTTTGATATGAAGCTATCCTAGTCAGCTTTGGTGTATCGGTCGACTGTTACATTAAATAGGACATCGTTATAATGACATATTTTTGCTTAGTATGATATCCATGACATTGTCGTATTTTCACTGTGGCGGAAAACAAACTATGATTTTCTACAAACCACAAATTATATGTACATATGTTATCATTAACTTAATTAATATTTTTGTCCTTCTGCACGTGTAGATAATTATACGTGGGTCTCTCTGAAGGTAAACACGTCAATCATATTATGCTGGTATACGACGATAGAGGCTGACTTTGTTTTGGACAGCAATAAAAATTTTGCTTTCCTGTTAGTAATGCATAATTAGTTTGTCGTTTTACAAGGAATAGCAAGACACTATGCAGGCAAAATTACAACATATTTTTCTGCTAAGATATTGTTTATAAAATTCATGCCGTTACGAATATTTCAGCTCATAAGCATGATGATTCAAATTAACATTTCACCCAAAAGTGTTTTATAAAGTTAGAAGAAAATAAATGTATTGCAGATAAAAATATTAAGAAACAAATCATTCGTTACCAAATAAGCAGTATGCCAAAGAGAAAAGTATTTAATCGTGTCATTATTTAGATTTGATACATAATTTCTCGAATCGAAAAAATAGTAACTATTAAAAGTAAACAAGGCTTGCAAAACGTTTACAGAGTAGAAACAGTGTATACGCACACAGTAAGAACGTGAATAATGCGTTGCAACATCAAAGCTGTAACAAACCTAGTCCAGATAGTTTCTGCGCAGTTGTCATTCTACAAATTGAAAAGCGAGAGCAAATTTAAAGCCAGTAGTGATGACCATGTAAAAAAAATACTAGTTTCTAACGTAAAACTTCTTCTATAGAAACGGGCCATTCTGCTTCTTGCATTTGTTCTGATTTTTCCTGAAGTGAAAAGAAAGTTTTATTCTTTTTGTAAATCACTGTCTCGAGCATTGTCTACTTGAATTAGGCAGTCCATTATCGTTATCATTCAATAAGGTAAACAAGACTGATGAACTTTGACAAGAGAAAAACGAATTTAGAGACGATCGAATGTATCACATACTGTTTATACAAGCAGCCGAAACGTTTTTTATAAAATACTTGAATTAATTATCTGATGCGTATACTACTTTACACCCGTAAATATGATATAGAAACCCGAAGGTATAATAGATTAGCAAAAAAGATTTCTTCCAAAATCTAAATAAGTATTAAGGAACACAAAAACTTTGTTAGAAACTAAGAAATTACTGTTGAAAATTCTATGTAATATCAAATCCTCATATATATATATATATATATATATATATGTGTGTGTGTGTGTGTGTGTGTGTGTGTGTGTGTGTGTGTGTGTGTGTGTTTCGTTAAAAACGACTTTATTATTTCTTATTTTTATTTTTCCCGTATTCTTACATGTTTCCTTTTTGCTGGCTGGGGATGATAAATGTAAAGATTTTCCATAATGATCGACTTTCCAAGAGCGTTCAGTCTATTTACAGGCCATTTTCAAGGATCTTATTTTTCCGGTGTTATGACCTCATGCTTGACTGTAATGTAACTTTTTGTGCTTTAGTGTTATTTTTAGGAAAGTTCTTTAAAACTATCACGTGATGTGCGTGGCTGGGCATTGTGTGAGCGTCTGTCTTTTCTTTTAAACTTTCAAAACTCCATTTCTACTGTTAAATATCGTAAAATTGATGGTAGGAGAAAATTGTTTTATATATAGTCCCACTCTTATAACTTTAAACAAATGCAAATTGATGCTTTATGCTACCAAATACTTCTACTAGAACAAGACAGCCATATTACTACACAGGCTTAAAAGAATCACTCAAAGTTGAATCAATCAAACACCGTTACCATAAAATCCTAAGGATATTGTCAATACACATCTAATAAAAGCAGGCGCACATCTAACAATAACAAATAATTGTTATCAGACTTGCCGATAAAACCAATGCCTTTGTTTTAAACAAACAGGAATACCACTCTAAATGACTGTCTATTTTTAACGATCACAACAAATTTTAAAAACTACCTAATGATGCCACCTCCCATTTAAAAAATATCAATAAACTTATTACTGTAAACAATGCTGAAACAGGGTCATCTATACTTAAAAAGATTATAGGTGACTATAAGTCTGAATACCTTTATGGAAATGTAAAAATCCATAAAAAAGATCATCCCCTCTGACCTATCATTTCATAAATAGCCACACCAATATATAATCTTTCCAAAACCCTTAACAAATCAATTACTCCCTACCTTCAAAGTAAATTTGGTATTAACTCCACGAATGAATTTATACAAATCTCCATTCCGTAAAACCAAACAACCAAATAATAGCATCTTTGGATGTAAAAAAACTTATTCACTAATGTCCCATCTATGAAACGATTGACATCATTATCCGTGAGGTAAACAATCATACTACTCTCTCACCAATCAATATTAAACTCAATATCTTAAAAAATATTATTAGCATGCACCACTCAATTACCTTTTCTTGACTGCCTAGGTAACATTTATACTCAAATAGAAGACATTGTGATAGAATCGCTTTTAGGTCCCCCTTTTTCTAATTATCATATATCACATTTAGAAAATAAATCACTGAATGACACTAATAATTGTGATAGAATCGCTTTTAGGTCCCCCTTTTTCTAATTATCATATATCACATTTAGAAAATAAATCACTGAATGACACTAATAATTGTGATAGAATCTCTTTTAGGTCCCCCTTTTTCTAATTATCATATATCACATTTAGAAAATAAATCACTGAATGACACTAATAATTGTGATAGAATCTCTTTTAGGTCCCCCTTTTTCTAATTATCATATATCACATTTAGAAAATAAATCACTGAATGACACTAATAATTGTGATAGAATCTCTTTTAGGCCCCCCTTTTTCTAATTATCATATATCACATTTAGAAAATAAATCACTGAATGACACTAATAATTGTGATAGAATCTCTTTTAGGTCCCCCTTTTTCTAATTATCATATATCACATTTAGAAAATAAATCACTGAATGACACTAATAATTGTGATAGAATCTCTTTTAGGTCCCCCTTTTTCTAATTATCATATATCACATTTAGAAAATAAATCACTGAATGACACTAATAATTGTGATAGAATCTCTTTTAGGTCCCCCTTTTTCTAATTATCATATATCACATTTAGAAAATAAATCACTGAATGACACTAATAATTGTGATAGAATCTCTTTTAGGTCCCCCTTTTTCTAATTATCATATATCACATTTAGAAAATAAATCACTGAATGACACTAATAATTGTGATAGAATCTCTTTTAGGTCCCCCTTTTTCTAATTATCATATATCACATTTAGAAATTAAATCACTGAATGACACTAATAATTGTGATAGAATCTCTTTTAGGCCCCCTTTTTCTAATTATCATATATCACATTTAGAAAATAAATCACTGAATGACACTAATAATTGTGATAGAATCTCTTTTAGGTCCCCCTTTTTCTAATTATCATATATCACATTTAGAAAATAAATCACTGAATGACACTAATAATTGTGATAGAATCTCTTTTAGGTCCCCCTTTTTCTAATTATCATATATCACATTTAGAAAATAAATCACTGAATGACACTAATAATTGTGATAGAATCTCTTTTAGGTCCCCCTTTTTCTAATTATCATATATCACATTTAGAAAATAAATCACTGAATGACACTAATAAGCTCCCATATATGTAAGATATATAGTTGACATTTTCATTTTAGCTAAAAATATTGACGAAAGTACACAACTTAAAAATAAATTTCAAGTCACTGCGTCCTCAAATGTACATTAAAACTTTAGATTAATGATACACTTCTATTCCTTGATGTAGTTATTGATTCCAGCAAACAAAGATTTATTATATAAGAAATCAAATAGCATAAACTCCTGTCTTAAATTACATTAAACAAAGACTTGTTAACAATGAATTTTCTAACTCCATCATTTATTAACAAATAAAATTTATCTCAATAAATTTAGTAATACCTCTACCAGTATTGAAAATAATAATAATAGAGTACATCAAAATAAATATAACACTATTAACTTATACTATTGCAACCAAATGCACAATTATCAAAATGATGAAACAACACTCAAAAACATAATAAGTAGAAATGTTAAACTAATTATTAATAATAAACAAATTTAGCTCATCATATATTACAAAAAATAAGAAGTAATTAACCACATAGATTAATAACCCTACAACCACACAATTAAATCCTCTACAGAAAGCCATTGAAGTG
Source organism: Ascarosepion bandense (assembly GCA_037127315.1). Taxonomy (NCBI): domain Eukaryota; kingdom Metazoa; phylum Mollusca; class Cephalopoda; order Sepiida; family Sepiidae; genus Ascarosepion; species Ascarosepion bandense. The sequence continues at coordinate 118,160 of JBBBDQ010000914.1, forward strand.
TATTAGTTTACATGAGAGTTCAGATATTATATCTTCGATACTAATAATAAACCCACTAAATATAATAGTTTTACAACAGCCACGCTCTCTCGTTGACTTACCTGCCACCTTTCTGATCATTGTTCAATTAAATAACATTTCTTAGAAAAAACATAGCCATGTATGTAAGATTACACAGCTTTTAGTCAATAACACGATAATACTCACATATACACACAATAAAATGAACCTTCAGATATTGGAGCCGTCTACACTTAATCAAAGCAACCCACACTCAATAAAATCGCATTTTAGTCTAGTCACAACACATTATATTTCATTTAGACATATGTTTCTGTTCCTAAGATTTCCGTCTCTCACGTGGTGTGACGTCACAGAACCGCGTTACTAAATTAAAACCTGTGTCTGCAGTTTGCTGACTGTTATCTTTGCATAGCAAAGTTCCATATCAGTACAAGATATTTATCATATTTAATAGTGGGTGTCTTTATGTTGACATCCCTGTAACCATTCCAAAGATGGCTCATGTGAGGCGAAAGCTTAGAACCAGCGTCATATAAATATTCAAATGTTGTACAATTTTTGTGTTTTTTTTTTCACCTAAAATTAAAGCCAAAATACGATATTTAGAACGGCTATATATATATAGTTTCCTCACAGAATGATGCTGACCATTCTTTGGCATTAAGAAATACACATCTAAAATATTCGGGACAATAGAAAAAGGGCATTGAAAATTCAGCGCACACATCATGTAATTTGCTGAAGTTAGAGAAATAGAATGAGCAATGAACAACGTATAGTCTTTCTTATCTATACATATATATATATATATAGAGAGAGAGAGAGAGAGAGAGACAAATAGAGGTATTAAGAGAAGAATAGTTTAATCGCTACTTAGTAGATCATGTGAGAGTGAAAGAGAGGGAGAGAGATAGAGCCAAAAACAGAGAGTCAAACAGAAATATAAAGTGTAACAGCACGTTCCAACTTGCTCTGATTTCGGCTTGCTCGACATAGTATATATATTTCCTTCATTGATATCATTACGTTTCGTAAATCAAATCCCCGTGAAAAACTCATCAGTCAATGTCCCATGAAATGTCTATTTTCTCTTTTACTGACTCTAAAAGGAAAGAAAATATAAAAAAATAAAGTATCGAACAATATGCAAGGGAAAAATAATCTTTCCTACTTTTAACTCCTTTTTTAATATTTAATATTTAATTTTTTATTTTATTTTTAACGGTTAGCGTAACGTATTTAGTTGTAATAATGGGTATAATTTTATATGTAATGTGGAACAAACAGGTATTAAATGATATAAAAGTCTAAAAGAAAAAAGAAAATAAAGAGGATGTAAAACTAATGGCAGAAACTCGATGATGACTGACCCAAGACAGATTAAAAGAGAATCACAATAAAACCTTTATCATTTTTTTATAACCAAGGAAAAAAACACAACAATATTTGTGAAAATATGTGTTCTATGTTAACAGTTTTATGTTTTTGTCAGGATTATACGACGTCTGATTGCATTCACTGTAGAATAAAGGAAATCAATCTCCCTGAAATGAGACGCCCTTCTGAGTGGCTATTAGCAGACTCAATTATAAATCCGACAAATGTATCATTTTAACAGATTTATATTTTTGTCTTGATTACCTGTCGGATGATTGCATACTCTGTTGAGTAGTAAGAATCAATCTCCATGAAAAGGAGCCATATTCTGAATAGGTGTTAGACGATTCACTTATAAATCTGAGTAATGTTTAATGCAAACTGATTCAAATTCTTTGTCGAGATTGATTGCATTCTGTGTAAATTAGTAGAAATAAGTCTTACGGAATAGGGACCGTCTTCTCTGTGAATGTTGGCAGACTTAATTATAAATCCGACACATGTTTCCCGATACACTCAATAAACTAAAAGAGTATTTGTCTATAGGCTAATGTAGAAACCGATCCAGTGTGTACCTATAGACTCAAGTGTAAAATAGACAATTATTTATATAAACATTGAAGTATTGTCTAATCAGTATTTATATGTAAACTCAAGTATGAACAAGTATTTACTGGACTACTCAAGTGTACACTATTAGGTGTTTACCTATACACGCAAGTGTAAATACGCAAAATATTTACTTATACACGCAAATATATATCAGAGTAGAATTTACCTCTAAATTCAAGTATATATATAACGGACGACATACAGATCAACACTTGCGACAGCGTTGGCGATTAGTGTTATTCCCTGTGTTAATTAAAATACAGTATTGCAATATATACATATGGTTTGGCGAAATATGTTTGTAGTTGTTATGTGCAGTTGTTATGCTGACACACACACACACACACACACACACACACACACACACATATATATATATATATATATATATATTATTGTAAATTTGTAATGACAATGGTTTATAAAACAATATATCATTACACTAAAATATTTGTGTTTCAGAAAAATACTGTTCTTCAGGAGATATTTAAAAAAATGGTGAAAATTATTTATTTAGAAAGGTATGATGAATTCATAATTATTTAATAAATTAGAAAATAATAGTTGAGGAATAAGCTTGTAGGTGTGTCAGTATTTTTTAATCAAAAATGAGAATTAAGTTCAACTACAAAGTTGAAGATTTGGATCACGAATTTGATTTTGTACTACCGCATGAGTTAAAGTGGATGAAATGTTTAGGTTAAAATTAGAATTAGATAATTATGGTATAGTGAAATATACTGTAGTTATGAAAACCAAATAAATATTGCATGGGTCATTTATTGTTGTAAAATATTGTTTAATTTTTAAGTTATATTTGAGCATAAAATAAATGTACAATTGTAATTAATTAAACTTAAGAGAAACATATATTCGATGTTTACGTAAAACCGTAAATTCATCTCTATGCCCCAGTAATATGTCGTTATTTTTATGGAAGCTTCAAATCTGTAGATTTTCATTCAGGCACAAAAGGGAAGATGTCCTAGACCGACTTCCAGAATTTTGTTTTTTTCCAGAATTTTCCATTTTACTTTATTCCAGTGCCAAAGTGAAAATATCTTTGGAAATTGGTGGGTAATAATCAACTATGTAAATTTGGATAAAAGAACAGTTATTCTTTTTCTTTTCCTTTATATTGAAATCGAACGTATGACATCAGTTGTATTAGTCCTCTGTAGTAATCCATGTTTCTGTTTGATTTGGTTATTTAAAAATTAAAGTAGCGGTGTTTTTTTTTTTTTTTTGAACGTTCACGTGCCAGGGAATTTTTGAACGCGCAATTTTTAAAATTACAAGAAATTATAACGTTTCCATCAATGACTGTATGAACCTAATAGTTACTTTTTAGTATGTTTGTGATTAGTCATAATTCCTGTTCTTTCGTTCAATAGCTCATTTTTGTTTGGGAATAGCATAATGTCGTACATTTTCCTTCTGGCACAGTAGAAATATTTTGACACCGTTGTAAGGCTTGGCAGTTATCACTATACTTCACGTTATGGCTGGGACCTTTCCATATTTTGATTTCAGTTTTCACGAACAAAATTTTCAACAAAAAATCAATTAAGCTAAGTTATAGTTGCACTAGTAATTTAGATAGTTTCATAAAAAAGACAAAACTCCAAAAATTTAGATCGCATTTCCCAAAACAAGACTAATAATAAAGAATGCAACTGCAGGGACAAAAATAAATGTCCACTTCAAGAACTTTGCAATGAAAAAGAAGTCATTTACAAGGAAAAAGTACATGACTTAAATGCCCAAAATAAGATATATTTGGGATTAACCAATGGCACCTTACATATGTTGTACTTTGATTGTCGGAAAATGTCTATCAGCTCAGGATAGTTTTATAAATGTCAAAATAAAAGTAGAAGACTCGAAAATTTAACTGTGCACGCTGAATATTTGGGATCTCTTTTGTTCCCACCACAGTTTGATATTTTTAACCGATAATCGTGGATGAGCATCGAAACCACACTACTTCCATTATTTAAGCCGGACAGACCTTAATTAATTTACAGTTTAGCACAGCATAACATTTTTTCTTTGAGTTAACACTCTGCTTTATTAAGTTAAGAATTGCAATTAGTCATTTACATCAAATTCGACACGAATGAAAAAGATAATTTGTTAATCAGCAAAAGTGCCGACTGCCGTCAGTTACAAAATTGCATTTATTTAAAAATCTGGTGTGTAGTTATTCGGTCAGATTTGTGGAAAAAGGTTCGTCTGAGAACGCGTCATCACTTCATATGGATGTGGGGTTGGGTAACGTCTGTCGGCGCGGAAACTAAAAGTCGACTTTCGCACAAATGGCATTAAAGAAAGGCATGCACCCGTCTTCTCTCAATATATGTTGGCAGAGTGTCTTACGGCAGCCAGAAAAAGAAGACAATTTTGAAGTCAAATCCGTGGAAAAGGCAATGAAAAACCACTAAAAAGTAATAGACAAATAACAAAAAAATCTATGAAGATTCATGATCAAAATGTAAGGGCATGACAATATATATATATATATATAGAATATATAGCAGCAGAATAAATTTAAATCAGTAAGATAATGTGGTAAATGTAAACGCAAACGGCAATGAAACAATTAATTAGGTTAGGTTTAATGTATATATAATCAAGTAAAAGAGGTAAAATTATTGATTCTGCATATAGTAAACACTTTGAGATAATTTTAGATATGTTTAATAGTGTCAGTTATCTTAGGGTAGCAGTAAGTAGTAATTTCATTAAGTTGGTTTAATAGTATAGTTTTTGAGAACTTAATTTTCTTTCTTTTTTTGTAAGCAAAGAAAACAATTATAATCTAGCTCTAAAATCTAGTTATTCCGCTTTTAATAATTAACTTTATAACTTTACGTTTATTTCCTTACATCATAGTTGTGTTTTTATATTGACAACACTATATAAAACAATGGTCTTCTTGTTTTAATTTCAATCTGGTTGCATCTATAATAATATATTATCTATATATTTGTTCCATCCTTATTCGAACTGATACAACTATCACTTCCTTTTCTCCTGTCAATCCAATAAATTGCTACACTGTAATATTTCAATACTCATTGGTCTACACACACAAATCTTTTAAGATATAATAGCCTCTCACTCCACTTGTAATTAGATTCAAATAATATGATAGAATTATTTGCTTTTATTTCAAATTTCCTTATCAATATGTATATAACCCCGTAAATGAACTACATTTCACTGACCGATGACAGTACATTTACCTCCAAAATTTGATAGCATTTAAGATGAGTATGCTAGTATTATAACAATAACAATTATATATATATATATATATATATATATATATATATATATATATATATATATATTAGCAGTATACGGCGTTGCTCGGGTGTAATGAAAGCTTTAAAACTAATCCATGTTTCTGGAGCTCAGTCTCTTTGGACGTTGGCATAAAAGACTAAAATATTTCTAGTTAAAGCGAAACCGTAGACTGAAAGAGAAATGAATGGATGTAAGTCAAATTTTGATTTCCTGGTATCGATTTATACATATATATATTATCGATTTTCTGCCCTATTGTAAGAACTGAAACCTTGAAACTTCTGAATATCGTTTCTTATGTCTTTGTCTATGAGTGTATCAAATTTGATCAGAATCGGACCACTCCTATAAACCGATTTTTTCGATTATCGATTTTCGATATTTATCGGGGGTACCTTGACACAAAACCTAGCTAAGAACACTCGCAGGCGCTTATAGTACAACTGTGTAAATTCTCAAGAAAATCGGTTCATCCGTTTCGGAATCGATAGGTAACGGATACACACACACAGACATACACACACAGACAGACAAAGTTCCATTTATAAATAAGTTTATATATATATATATATATATATATATATATATATATATATATATATATGCTAAATTGATTAATTAGAATCGGAAAACATTGCCAGGAAAAAACAAATAGAAAATGTATTTTATTCTAGCATGTTTCACTTTTATTGAAGATTCTTTAGAGATTAAAGAAAAAAAAAAACAAGTAACTCATATTGCTAGTATGCTATGACTTGAGATTAATTTTTATTGGTCAGTTATATGTCATGTGAATTAAAGCAATAGATAAAGCACCATTTTTCTCACATATATTGCAATATTATACATTACTTTAATACACAAGACAATCAGTTAATTGTCGTACGTGATACACACTTGGGCAATCATGTCTTTCTCAGGACATGACTGACCGAGCAGAAGATTTTCCCACAGTAGGTTGCCATTAATTTTTGCGGGAGACTGATTGCCGCTCAAGGCAATATGTTCTGCTTTTTAACGCATATGTAGAGGGAAAAGAAACAGGTTAATACTTTTCTCAAGTGTTTTTGCGCGTAAGTGAATACAACGAATTCAACTTGAATTCAAACTTGGCTCACCAATATTTACTGAATTACAACACACATCCAAAGACCCCTGTATTAAAACACACACACGTACATAGATTAACTAACCTACCGTCAAACATACACCGTACCACATTTAACAGTAGCTTAAAAACTCAACTACACATCTATGTCAATTACTTTGTAAACAAAACACCCACATTACGCCCGTTTTCTATCGGAAATGGTTCTTCCTGTGAACCCCTGCTCTGTGAGACAAACTTCCAAGAGGATGCTTTCCCTATCACTACAATATGAACCTGTTCAAATCTAAAGTTAACTATTTTGTTTCACTCCATTCCATCTATCTTGAGTAGACCTCGTACTTCGTACAGGGTGTTGTTACTATAAATATATATATATATATATATATATATATATATATATATATATATATATATATATGCAATGCTCTGAATCGAAATTGAGCACTTTCGACTGCTGGAACATTTACATTAGTGTAAATACGCTTTAAATCTTTTCTTTTGATGGTTTGGTGGGTGAATCTACGGCTCTTGAAAAAGCAATTGCGTTGCGGTTCTGGCTTGAGGCTGACATTTTTCTAGCTGCACTGATGAGCTGCGAAACAGGCATAAGAACATATATATAAATAACGATTTGTACCCACAGAAATTACTAATGGCTTTAAAAAGAACAGACGTCATATTATTTAAACCCGAGGAACCTTTTGGCCAACTCTTATCAAGAGTTCTCGTTGGCTTTCATTTTAAGGGAATTAAGGAAAAGGATAAGGCAAAATAAATTCACAACACGTCTCCGCTAATATATGTTCCAGTGGCTCTCTCAGACCTATACGAACAACACAATCTGTTCTGAATTCCGCTATTGGCCGACATCTTTTGGACAATTAAGTGTGTGCCTCGGCATATGAGGACAGCTGGTTTACTGTCTTGTACAGCGCTCGGTCTACACATCATCTTCGTATTTTGGAAGCAATTTGCTTGAAAATTCAACAGCCGCGCCTGTGCAGACAGAAAGAGCGGTTTTTACGCTCCTTACAATTGCTGGTGAGTTTCTTAGTGTAACATTTTTTCACTTTTAAACACTCTTGTGGAATTATATGTGTACACCCCCCTTACATTTCTTACATTTTATGTGTTTTTTTTTCAATAAATTTATTTTTAAACGAGTTCCATCATCTCCCAGCATTGTAAGTAATTTATTTTGCCTTGTCTTTTTCCTTAATTCCCTTAAAATTAAAGCCAACGAGAACCCTTGATAAGAGTTGGCCGAAAGGTTCCTCGAGTTTAAATAATATGACGTCTGTTCTTTTTAATGTATATATATATATATATATATATATATATATATATATATATAAAGAAGAAAAACTATATATTTATCTCTTACGCGTTTCATCTTGTGATGGATTTTACCAAGGCAAAAAGACGTTGATTTATTGCAAAATTTACAATTTTTGCACATGGCTGAAAGGCGAATGGGGAAACAACTGCGGCTGGTCATCAATAACTATCTTAGACCTGGCAAATCAGAAACATGAGCCATTTACTCTTTATAATTTTTCTGGTCACCATAAGAACCTATTCAACGTCAACCAAGAAGGATAGGATGAAAAATATATACTGCCATAGAAAATAAAAATTAACGAACAATATAGAAACACTACACTCTCAAAACAACATACACAATAACAATTCTAAGAAAACGGTTATTTTCTATCATTTTAACATCTCACAACATATTACACTGCACATGAAATAATTTTTTACAAATATGATCTTCGACCTTTTCTAAAAATCTGAAAAACCTCTATTAATGTTATGAATAATTTGTGAGTGTTTTTTCCAGTTACCAACAATATTTTGTTTATAGAAACGTTTTTTTTTAAATAAAATTAATTTCGTCTGTTAACCTTGATTAAGTCCATTACAGGACAAAACGCGTAGGCGAGTAAAATATAGTTTTTCTCTTCTTTATTTAACCATACTGTTTTTAATCTCAGAATATAACAATATAACTGTGCATACTTTTACAATGTATATATATATATATATATATATATATATATATATATATATATATATTTTACAATGTACTTTTATAATATATATATATATATATATATATATATATATATATATGCGCTGAGAAAAGAAAGATTTTTGGTAAGACAATTATTTCAAATCTCAAGCAATTTAGAGATTGAAACATTTTCCATTGTTCATCGATCATGTCCTTAACACCTACTCTTGATAATTGTTTAACTCCACGTTTGCAAAAATTGATTAATTATTGATGACGAGAAATTTTTACTTCATATGATGAAGGAAACTATTCACAAAAAATTGCCTTCATCTTTATAGTGTGTAAAGATTAATGAGATATATATCTCATTAGTAGAGTTATTTGGTGGTGCTAGCAGCGCTGATAAAAAAAAATGATATTCGGTAAGATGCAGAGGAAAAAAGCGATTAATTTAATCTATTGGTTTCTATTCGTGAAAAGCGGAAATTAGTATGGAAAGAGAATAATCTACTTTGTGGTTTGATGACGAAGAATAGTCATAGAATGAAGTGAGCTCGCCTAAAATGGTAAAAGACAATAAAATCTTCAAAACATTTTACCCAAGAAAACTCGGTACACATTTTATCAACTCATATATACCCAAACTAAATATGATTAATTTACGTTCCGAAATTTAAAATGCGGGGAGGGGACAATACAATAATGAACCTCTGTACTGAAATAGTATTGAAATGTTTGTAGGAAGGAAAATTGGTTTTTTACATTCATAAGCAGGCAAACAGAGAAATATGTATGATTTTTGTTCTTAAGCCGTTAATTTGTGATGTACATTGTTGATCTATTTAGGTTCGATGTAGAGGATCCGACTCAAAGTTTCATAAGAGGACATCAAATGTCGAAAGTAATTTTTCGCCCAACTCATCTGGACTTTAAGGTAAATGTTCTCTACCTCTATTAGAATAAGTTGAATGCAAGAGATTCTTGTATTTATTATTAACTTTCTGTTTGTGTTTGCGTTTCCCATTTTGACAATGTGCGTGTTATTAGGATAAAAAATCTGAACCAAAGTTTGATAAATCAGACAACGTATAAGATTTGGCTACGTGTTTCGATATCGTTAGATCGGTTTCCTTGTGTCAGAAAAAAGAAGTCCGTGTGTGTGTCTCTGTGTGTGCGTGTGTGCGTGCGTGCGTGCGTGCGTGTGTTTCAGTATTAAATCATGAATATCATTTTGCTACATTGGTTCCCCCACTCCGGATGGGAGTGAAAGAATAAAATTTTGTGATTTCTATTTTAAGCCGTTATTTTAATTTGTGATGTAAATTGTCGATATGTTTATACTTTATGTCATTTAGCATTCGATGTACCCGGTTATAGCTTTCATAATATGTTTTTTTTATTTTATCAAAGTTTCAATTATATATATATATATATATATATATATATATATATGTGTGTGTGTGTGTGTGTGTGTGTGTGTGTGTGTGTGTGTGTGTGTGCATGTGTGTGAGCGTGCGTGTGTGTGTATATGTATGTCTGTATGTATAATGATATAGATTGATAAATTTCAACATATATACATGACCAAATATTTCATTTAAATCGCATATAAAAGTTCATTAATTATTTTTCTTTTAAAAACCTTGAAAAAAAGAATATTTACGGACTATTGTAACATAAGAATTGGGTTCATTCAGTATATAGTAACAATAACATTTCTTCTTTACATTTTTGTTTCTGTTTTAGCGAGATTATAATTAATATTTCGATATATAATGAATATATAGTAATGATAACATTTCTTTACATTTTGATTTCTGTTTTAGCGAAAATGTATTTAATATCCGGTAACAAAAAGGCACAGACATTAAAATAATGATTACAATATAATTTTCTATGCTTCCCGTGTCAATGACAAGATTTGCATTGTACATAAAATAAGAGATCTTTTAAAATCTAAACACTCCCCACTACTGAAATTCCGATAGAACTGCTGCTTGCACTGAACTATGTTTTGCGTATATAAATAGCTAATTACAAATAAAAATAAAAATCAGTTGATTTTTTATAAGAAAACCTTGAAGAATTTAAAATTTTTCCTGTTAAAAATATTGAGTCAAATTGTGAAATAATTAAAACCGAAACAGCGAAGATAAAATAAATTGATAACGCAATCCACAATTGTCTTCAAACGTTGTTGGCGCGTTTATTGTTTAATTTTCCCAAAATCGCAGAATTCTATATGAGCGACTTTCTTATTTCGATTACATCTTTTAAGCGTCTTTGTTTTATTAACCCTTCACATACCGCTAGATAAATAATCAAATAATATTGAATAATAAATAATCTTTGTGAAACTTACTTTCTGGTTCGAAAGAAGCTTACGTTTAAAATTCTAGATTTCTAATAAAAATGACTAAAGCTTTGTGAGTTATTCACTTTTCAAAAGAAAAATTTTCACTGATCCAGTAAAACAGTTTCGATTAACAAGTTAAAAATGATGCTTTGTTAAATATATTTCCCTGTCATCATGTCAATGAAAGTAGCAAATGGGGCTATGGATATTGTGATTCTCTGACCGATATATCTTTTACTTATCTTGAAAGTAAATATTCGAAATTATGTCTTCCACTTCAGCTTAAACAACCAATACATAGTATTGTCCCGAAACCAATATTAATTGCTATCTAAAAAAAAAACGCGTAAGACAACAATGTGATACAGTGCATTTTAAAATTCTTACAATTTAAAGAATTGCTAAACTGTTTTTTTTTAACAAAATATAAAAAATTCTGACAATATTTAAATTAAAATCAGATATATTATCAGTCTATCATGGAACACGATTTCGTTGAATTCCCCATTCATTTTCCTTCTTCTCTTTCTTTATTTCCTCTCTATAATGAAAAATGGCGAAATAGAATCTGGGTCGATTAAAAATCAGAAAGTTTCCCTTCCTAACTGAATAAGCAAAAGTCGTCACCCAAGCGCACGACGCATGCAACGCCAAGTGTGATTTGTTAAAAACATATTTTCAGTTTCTAGAAAATATCTGACTAGCTCTTAGCCTTAGGTATGTGCTTATGGGCTTATTTGATTACTAGAATGTATGGAATAAGAACATATTCCCAAATAATTTTTTTCAGACTTATCTCTGACTTATTTGATGGACATATTCCCGAAGAACTTTTTACAGTCTTATTTATTTCGATAACTAGATGTAAAACAATAAAGAAATAACATTCCGGAATCTCCCGGTTTATATTACAAAAGGAATAATTACTGATTTTCATTCAGACATTTTACAGAAGTTCTATCTGTTTGCTATTATGAAGACTTCTACTTAGGAATCATGATTAATAGATAATTGGCGTTCTATCCAGTATCTTATAAGTGCCTCTTGTTCATCTTGCGTCTGCCATCTTACATTCTTTCTCTATTCATTTTTTATACAGTATAAAATTGTTTTTAAACATTAATCATATTTTTGTTGCAAATTGACACCTGTGTCATGCATTTCTCTCTGAGCGATACCATCTTTTCTTATCTCGTGTTCACATCTCTATGTTGCCAGTTCGTAACAATATGCATAAATAAATTCTGTTTGTCCTCTATGGGCCGATTTTTTTTAAACTGTCTTGAGAGCCAGTTGGATCCTAGCGAATGTCTTTTTATTATCATCTCGCTATAAACAAAACATTTTATTTTTAAAATGCTCTTTTTATTTTGAACTTCTAAAATTATTGTCTCTACGTATTTTGATTCTTTCTAATCTGCAATTTGCCACGCGTCCTTGGAAAAATATTAATATATTTTCTTGTCGCTTTCTTTAAGTTTCGGAATTCAGAGTTTCTTTCTGTTAGACTTATTATGACTGAAGAATAGACTGACCAGTTTATTTTGTTATTCAGTCCATACATGGAATTATCGAAGAGGCGGATTCATATCATTTCCAAGTGCCAAAAAAAACCCATTGACATGAGGCTTGAAACTTTATTTAAACAGACATTTTTTATCTTTAAATTGCATTTTTCATCTTAAACTTAAATATCTAAACTAATTGCTTTTATCGCAAATAATAAAATACATTACGAACGTCAATTTTTAAAATTAAAATGAATTAATATTAATAAAGAATTACTGACTGACACTATTCTACTAAATATAATATTGAATATAATAATAATAATAATAATAATAATAATAATAATAATAATAATAATAATAATAATAACAGCAATAATAATAGTGCATGTACTCTATGTATGCAATAGGAACTAGGTTTATAGTGCATGTAATGTTTAACGAATTAATGGATTTATTCAAAATATTTTGATTGGAGCCAGTCTATGAAAAAAAGAATTCTGAAATCAAATCAGTGAAAAAATAAACGAAAGAGAAAGACACTCCACCATGTTTCGGAAAAGTTAGGGCACTTCACAGATAATAAAGAAAAGGAATTAATAGATAGTCATAATCGTGTACCAAGAAAGAGAATATATATATATATATATATATATATATATATATATATATATATATATATATATATATATGTGTGTGTGTGTGTGTATATATATATATATATTTAACAAGTACTTAAACGATAAGTAGAATAATAAAGAAATATTTAAAAGAAACTTTTATAGTTAGATTTTTTATGCTCAGCTATAGCGTTAGAAACCTTGACGGATAATTCGTTTTTCCGAGGTCAAATAAAAGCAGATTTTGTTTCACGAATAGCTTATTGGTGTAGTGCTTTAACAAAAGTATTATCAGAATAAGTCAAGAGGGTATAAAAACAGGCGAACTCTTAAGTAATTATCTTTTCCTGTTTTCCCTCCTTTCGAAATGCGTCCCATCAACTTTTCACACTAAAGGAAAAGAGGCTGTAAATATTTGAAACATTCTTATATTTGTCCAAAGCATTTTCACCAGCGAATGAACATACAAATTTTGAAAAATATATGCTATCCTTGACATTGCAATGATTTGCTTTGAATTGCATGTGAGGCAAACAAAAAGTTAAAAGAAAGAAATGCTAGGAAAGTAATTTATTTTATCAAGAAACTAAAGAACGGAGTTAATGGGGAAATTAGATTTTAGTAGAAGTTTTATATAAAAATTCAGTCAAACTTTAGTTGACGAAGACATCAAACATATGGGATAAATTCTTTAGATATGTGCAATACCTGAGCCAAATATGGAAGTCATTCAGGTCTGTGGGATCATATCAAAGTTATTTGACTAATCGTTTAGTTACCTTCTATTTCTGCTCCAAATTTGGGATCCGTCGAGTTTGTCTGAAGCTCTGCATACTATGTGATCAGATCTTTAGTATTGTGCAATTCTTGTCCTGAATTTGAGATTTGTGTCTGTTGGAATATATCAATAATATCTGATCGTGTCTTTAGTCTTGTAAGAATCCTTCTCATCCAATGAACTTAATCAATTTTTAAGTGACGTATGAACTCTATTCCTAAGAGAGATATTGAAATGTAAATGAATATATTTAATATGTGTTCCGAGGTTTTCAGCATCATGTAAAATTTATCTGTATAGGGATTAATTAAACATCGAAAGTAGATTAAAATAAATAGCTTAGTTGTTAGATAAAATATTAACTGGAACATGCTTTATCTATTTATGTATCGTTTAAAATTCGCTATATTTCAGGAATTATTTGCTCTAAATCTTAGCGTTTATAGATATGACCAGTGAAAGCGTGAAAATCCACATTATCTATGTATCTATTATTTAAAATTTGCTTTTCATGAGAGATTTATTTGCTCTAAATCGGAGTATTTGTAAATACAGCCAGTGTGGACATGCATTCGACTTTATCTATATATGTCTATGTATCCATCTTTTGTTTGGAATTTGCTATATTTGCGGATTCATTTCTTCTAAATCAGAGAGTCTATAGATATAGCTAGTGTAGGCATTGGATTTCACATGCTCTCTGTGCCTATCTTTATCTCTCTGCATATATATATATATATATATATATATATGTATATATATTATAGGGAGGGAGGGAAGGAGGGAGAGAGATTTGATAGAAAAACAGACAAGTGTTTCTCTGTTTCTCTTTCTTGATTTATTATTGGTGAATAAAATAAATATTCGATATACAACAACGTCACTGTTATTGTGCCATTCTGTTTAGTCCCGTGGAGAAATGTTACCAGGACAACCAGGCCCTACAGTCATTCGTGTGCATGAACACTTTGATAACGTCGTTTGAAAACGCCTAAAGTAAGTTTTTCCCTATACTGCATTCTTCGTTGATATTTCCACATTGACGACATTCCATATCTTCGCCCGTAGCTGATACGCCAACGTATACATAAGTGGTTTCAGATACGCAATATTACATAGGGAATTCAAGTCATCTCATTTCCAGAATTACTTCTTACAGAAAAATGTAAAGGTTCTAATTTCAAGTGAATCTGTATATATTTATATAGTCCTATGCCCTCGAGGAGGACATAATGCCACATCACTGCACTTTATCTCACCGCTATATAAGTTGATAGAGAAATGTCTCCGTATCGACATGATATGAGGCTTGATGAAATAGTGGATTCCAGTGAATAATTAGAAGAACCATATATGACGAATTTCAAGTCTCTGAAGCTCAATCTTCTTCTTCTTTTTCATGTGCCGTGTCCTTTCAGGACATAAGGGATCATTGACTTCCAATTGGCTCTGTCTCTTGTCACTCTCAATATTAATCTCTTGATATCTTATCTAAGCCCTGCTCCGCCAACCATTTGCTCAAACCTAACAAATATGTCTCCCGCTACTTTCTGCTGCCTCTCTATCCATTTATACGACATGTAAGTAGTTAGTTCTCCAGGCCTTCCTTCATCATTACTTGTCTCAGGAACCTTATTTGTCTCTTCCTGAAATTTAGTATCAGTTTTCCTCTCATTTGCATTGTTTCTAGCATCTAATCGTTACACAGGCGCTCCGTTCATGGTATCCTCAGCATCTTTTAGTAAAACCACATTTCTGCTGCCTAAAGTCTCTCCTACATCTTTGATGAGATCGTCCAACATTCACTTCCATACAGAAGGACATATATCACATAGCAATCCAGCACACTTTTCTTTGTTTCTAATGAGATTTTCCTGTATTTCAGTACACTGGTTAGCTTCTTAAATGCGTCATTGGCCATGCAACGCGTCTTTAGATTTCCATGTTGTACGTTCCATCCTTTGTCAAAACACTTACCAGGTATTTGATATTTTTTACTTGTCTTCTTTTAGATTCTCCGATATGCATTTGGCATATTGAGTTCCTCTTTTTGTTGATGGTCATATATTCAGATTTTTTAGGTTTATGTTCGGTCCTTTCTTTTCACTTTCTGTTGCTAACTTCTGTAGAAGGTCTTGCATTTTCCTTTCCATGACTGCTATCAGCACCGGATCATCTGCGTATCTGATATTGTTGATATTGTGGCTGATAATGTCAAATTCTGGCAAGGCTTTTAATTGCTCCGCTGTATAGGTTGAGAAGATCAAATAAGAAAACATCCTTGTCTTATGTCCATTTGTATTTTTGCATACCTGCTGATAAAACTTAAAAAATGTGTCAAATATCTGAGAGAATTAGGAGGGAGCATCTTGACCACAATTTGTATTCTGTTTGATCATATTCGTAAATTAAATTATTTTGCAATACTACATTTCCACTAAATGCCGATTCACATGGACTAGACATAAAGGTAATGGTGATAAAGACTTCTAGTCTGATTGAAATGTCTCTTTGTCATAAGTGCTGTGATTTTTAACAAACGATCTAGACTTAAAGAATAAATTTACCTACACTTTGTCAATGTTTGTGATAAAGTCTCATACTTATTCTATGCAGAGACATGTCTCTAAGATTGTCGAGATTGGGACCACGTTAATGGTTAATGGTTAGTGGTAGATTGATTTTGTTATTAGGATTTGGCGGAGCATGAAACGAAAAGTAGTTTCCGGCTGTCCAGTTAGAACTTAAGATAAAATCGCCAAGTAATCGTCGATCGCACGCACTGATAACTGGCTTTCGTTACAGAGACGGTCGACACAAAGTCGATGACAGGTCAAGCGAAGGATATGGGGGCAAACAGCTGCATTATTGCTGTATTAGAAAGAAAGCATAGATACATCAAAGTGGATAGCTAAATGAAGGAAAAGTTATGTTGTAAGAAGTAGGGAAAAGGTGGCTGTTGGGGAGAAAAAGTTGCATCATATGTAAAAAAGTAAAAAATGAAGGAAAAATATATGCAGAAAGATTGACTAAAAGAAAGAAAGTAAATAAGGTGAATGAATGAAAGCAAAGCCAAATAAAGAAGAATTTAGCAAATGAGTCCTTGAATGAAGAATAACAAGAAGAAAACAGAGTTAAAAGAAGAAAGAGACGGACGAAAATTCAGGTGTAATAAAAAGAACAGGGAAGAAAAAAGTAGGCAAATTTAGGATGAATGAAAGAAAGAACTCTAAAATGAAATACAAGAGTGAGATAAAAACGAATAAATGAAGAAATATAGAAAAATAATCAGTAAGAACTGTGAAAAAGATAGTAAGAAAAAATGAACAATTGAAGGATGAGCAGAGTGAAGAAAGCAGAATAAGAAGAAAATGAATGTAAAAGTGAAAAGAAGAAGAAAACAAAAAAAGATAGGCAGGCTTGGCAGGAAGAAAAAGAAATAAGAGTAAATGAATGTCAAAGGGCGGAAAATGAAATATAAAACAAAGGGAAAAGTAAACAGTTGAGTGAATATGAGTTACAAACGACGCCAGTCATTTATCTGCAATACCGAATAGAAAGTTTGATGAAAATGTTTTCTGACATGAAATCTCCTTGTGAAATGAAAGAAACAAAAACGACAAAATCAAATAAATGGTGCCCACACTTGCGTTCAGTTGGCGCTGTAACAGAAATCGCTTGTCACTTGCGTCACTTGATTGGTTCGGAAATGTTAGTTTGTTCAAGTAACTTTCTGCGCATGTCATTGGCTCTATTTCACTTCGTTGCGCATGCGCATTGATGTTGATTCTAGGTAGCCGAGGCTTATTGCTTTCCAGTTCATTGCAACCATTCATTCTTGTCGACGAAAAGTAATCTACAATATGGCTGCCGACATAAGAAGCACAAATCGAGATACAATGAAAATAATAGAGCAGATGAAATAAATGCGATGAGTTTTTCTTGCTCACTTTAAATTATTGTGTATGTTGTGTACGCCTTCAAGATATGATTAAATTAAAAACGGAAGAAACCTTATTCGTTTTCATAGAGGCTCAAAAATGTAACGTAAATTGTTCACCCTCTTTATACAAGCTAAATGGTAATTGTTTTAGTCATTTGTATGTAGATACTTGTAAAAATAAATTGAAGAGATATTTAAATTGAAAAATGAAGGGTTTCCTTTCGTTATACTTATCGTTAGACTTGAGTTGTTTTGATAATGGCAAATTAATCTAGATAGCGGAAAGAATGTTTATATTGATATTCACGATTAGTCGAGTATAGAACAAAGCTCATCTATTTTAAGTGTATTAGAATATTTTTAATTTTCTATACATGAATTTAGAAAAAATAAAAGAAAAACTTTGTTTTCGGTTTGAAATGCTGGAGTCGCTCTCGGATAAGTCGAACTGTTTAAATGATTCAGAAAATACATTCTTGGCCTGCAAGCAAGTCAGTCATTTAATTGCAATACGTATTAAGTGCTTGGGTGATCATGACTCTTTCAATCCATGACTAATTAGACAGAAGTTCTTTTTTTCTCCAGTAGGTTACCATTTCTTTATGCGGTAAACTGGTTGGCAACCAATGCTAAAAATCCCAATATGCCAGGTTATTTAACCTGTAGCCAGAGAAAGTTAATTAATACTTTGCCAAAGAGCAGGTGCGCGTAAGTAAATACAACGAATTCTACTGAAATTCGAACTCAGCTCTCTGAGTTCTCATTCTGAACAGATATCCATTGCACCCCAAAATTGTCAATGTAAGTCAACTTTTATCAGAGCTGAAGTACCAGTAACACGTTAATTAAAAGAATTCCCTCTTTTAAATGTGAACAATCACATTCATATGCTATTCAAGAGTAGAATTGGCAGACCGTATTCCCAATATTACGTTTCTGGCACATTTTGTAGGGAAAGGGCAATTAATCCATCTTTTTTGTCACCAATTACAGTTTAAATAAAAGAGTTCACCAGACTCTCTATCTATAGTTAGCAGTTAGTCTAGGAGAAGAAATATTCTGTATTCAAAGCTGTGGATGCAGGGGAACATGAGAGCTGTCTTTTGTAAGAATAACCAAGGCCAGAGATTTCCAATTTGAACAAATCATTTCACTGAAAGACGATAAATTTCTTTATTTGCAAGGGGTTATAAAGAGTGTAAGTATCCAAGACAAACTTGAGGATAGAAGACAATAACAGAACAAGGAGACAAATGATTATGGTTGAAGTATTTAATTTTTTAAAGATCGTAGTTGACAGTGAGAAGTGCGAGAGAAGAAACTTTTAGCACAGACTAACGTTTACTTCTAGCAATTTTAACAGTAATATGATGAAACCTTGCTGCAAAGCTAGCACTGCGTTTAAATTGTTCAAGTATAGATAAGAAAGAGAAAAGATTATCTGAATAATTACCAGAGAAATATTTCTAGAAAAAGCAGAGGGAAGCTACGTTATTCGTATAGAAAAGTGACCGATAACACTGCAGACTCGTCTTTGAATTTTGCCAAGAATGTATAGATACATAGCAGAGGCACCCGACCATGTGTGTCGGTTATATTCAGACGGACGAATGGCAGGCTTAAAAATGTGAAAGATATATTCTGGCGATAAAACTTGGCTAGTTCAAAAAATTGAATCAACGAGGAATTAGTTGTATGTAATCGTCTATTACGTAGATTAGTTGTGTCACAAAGTCTGTTTTAAATTTGTTGAACTCGAGTGCGTACATCCAGGTCAAAGGTCATGATATACCGAAGTTTAACTTACGCGATGACAAGGTACAAAATGTATCTTAGCATGTCTAAGCTTTCCTTTAATGGTATTAACTGACCGTACCTACCAGCCAGGTCTCTATCTCTCTCTCTCTCTCTCTCTCTCCGTAACGCCCTGCACATTAGTAGCAGTACCTCCTTGCCTAGGGTGATATATATATATATATATATATATATATATTGTGTATTTGGGCAAAGATCTATTTTTATACAGGTTTCATTAAAAATGAGAGACAAGTTATTATTGTTGAGTTTTATATAATTTATCATGTGTCCGTATAATTTTTTCGTTTTAGATCTACGATTGAGCAATTGTTCAAAAGTTTTGTACTTTAGAATGCTTTCGGCTATAATTTTAGTAATTATTAAAAGTAAATTTTGTTTTGCTTAGAAATAATATTAAATTATCGGTCATTTTTAACGAAACCTATATATATATATATATATATATATATATGGTTAGCAGTAAATTCATATGCAAAGATTGCAAAATGTTCACCTTATAATATGGTAAAAGGATTCTTTAATTTTCTTTATAATTAAAGGATTCTTTAATTTTCTTTATAATTAAAGGATTCTTTAATTTTCTTTATAATTTTGTTTTGCTTAGAAATAATATTAAATTATCGGTCATTTTTAATGAAACCTATATATATATATATATATATATATATATATATATATATATATATGGTTAGCAGTAAATTATGAATATATATATATCAACTTCAGCATACACATTAATGGACATTAATAAAATAAATGTAATTGTAGAAGTATTATAGATTATTCTTTAGAAAGCAGGTGCTTTACAGAATCCATTATCTATCAATGTACTCTTTGTTCTATGGAAAATCCTAGTAATGTAAGGATTTATGTAGATCAAACCAAGAACTCTCTGAAAAAAACGATTTTATCAACACACTTCTTCATTTAATACTAATAAGTACAGAAATAGAACATCCCTATAGAAATATTATTGGTGTTTAAACGAAACAAATAAAAATCAAACATTGAAATGAAAATTTAAATAAAACAAAAACAAAATAAGCCTTTAAACCGCCCATGCCCTTTGTGTCTATATGAAATACAATATATTATTAAATTTCTTCAGAATGTATTAAATAAACGCAATGAAATAAAGTTCATATGCAAAGATTGCAAAATGTTCACCTTATAATATGGTAAAAGGATTCTTCATATAAAAAATATATATTTCTTCAATTACATATATCTAATAATTAAATTGATAATTAAAATTTTAATAATTGAATAGATATTAAAAATTTGTATGATGATATTAAGAATTGTTTTAGAATATAATAATGATATAAAAGATTTTATCAAAATAATAAAATGAATTTTAAAGTTTTAAACAAATACATAGATATAAAAATTTGTTTTTACAAATTTAGAGTTTTAAGAACAAATTGAATAAAATGCATTCTGAACTGAAATAAAAATAGTATAACTCAACGGTCACTTTAAATCAGCTCAAAAGTATGAAGTGTTTTTCTTTTTGTTTTAGAAAATGATGAGATACAGAGAAAACTAAGAGAATAATTTTGTAACAATAATGGATACATCAACGGAAATGCTGTCTAGATAGGGGTTTTGATCAACTGACAATTCTGCCGTTAAGTGTGAACGAAGAAATAATGTATTCTTCAAATGCATAACCTATATTTTCAAATTTAAAGTGGATCTCTATTCTGATTATTTAAATTGAACAAATATAATTTTTTCGCTTTTCTCACATCCATTAATAACAATCGTACTGTTTCTTATATTGTTGTGTCGTGGCTTATGTGATGTGACATCCAGGTGACCGGATGTATAAAAGACAATGTGCGCTTAGCACGGGTGTAGTTGTCATTATCAGGGAAATCTGGAAGTAACATATACGACTGTGAGAGACTGTAAATAGTGTATATACATCTTCGTTGTACCACTCTGGTCATAAAATAGTGTATCTACATTTTTCTGTGTATCTCTTCATTTCACGATAAAACATATATTCAAATGAAAATCATTTTCACAATAAATGAACATTTCTTAATGACGATGTAAAAATCTCGAAGCAGAAATTATCGTGTCTCAATGTAAGCAATGTGAATTTTAAATAAAAAACAAATTTAATCACACACACACACACACGTACACACACACTCACGTATATATATATATATATATATATATATATATATATATATATATATATATATATTCTTCATTTGTAAACGACTTATTACGCGACCTAAAAATAAAATTTCTTATGATTTTAAGAATTACGTGTTCAAAACTTCCCCGTTACGTGAGCGTTAAAAAAATCACCCTTACGTAAGCGTTTCACCCCCCCCCCCCACACACACACAAAAAGGTAAAAGGTAAAACCATTTATAGCTTGAGGACAACACTTATGGTAGAAACCTAGGTTGGGTTCACAAATGAAAAATATTCAAACCAACAATATAATTGTATTGAACATTTTTGATACTAATGTGTACTGGTTTAATTTTATTATGATCTAAAACTAAGTAATTAAACAAGTATATATATATATATATATATATATATATATATATATATATATATATATATATATATAACCTTAAGTTACTCTGTTATATGTAACTCGGGGAGGAAATAGGCTTAACCAAAACTTCAATTTTTCTCAGAAATATATGAAAGCAATTCATTCATCATGAAGTCCCCAAAATCTCGTACCGTACGTTGAATTGAAACCTGAACCTGGAACATATCCAACACAGGCTTTTGAGTAAAAGGTATACCGAAAACGTTCACAATTCTGATGTATTTTCCTTTTATTTCGTTCTACTCCAGTAGAGAAAACGTCCATTTTTAAAGACTATCGTTTGTTGTTACAAATTTTTGTTCACGTCGACAAGTCTATCGTAGCTTGACAAGTGTGTCTGGGTATAAAGTGGACTTGATTTCCTTCTCCCGCCTTACTCGTCCCTTGTACAATCAACTAATCCGATCTACCAGCTCAAGTAACCTGTCATGTCCGTAAAAAACACGTTGGCAATAAAATCAGACAGGTGTGAAAAGACATCAAACTCCCTTGTGTTCGCCTACGCGAGGCCGAACAGTGAACGCACTTTGCTGACGCTTAGAACAATTTACATGCGCGCACTTGGTTGCCGCGGAAACGCTAACAAACAGGTCAAGTAAACCATTGCTACGCTAGTATGTATGGTCGCTGACCAGAGACCAACCTGAACTATATATATAACTATATATAACTATATATATATATATATATATATAGTACTATAAATAGATTTATTTTTAATCAAAATATTGTATTACTTCTAAGTTTTGTATGTTAATATTTGCTTCCGGAAGCCACACGTTTTTATTATTTAATGCCAAGTACAATAGATGTAATTCCCAGTATTGAAAATAAAAATAGGGCGTCTAATACAAATACGAATATCTACTAATAGTAACGTTTGAAATATTATATATATATATTCAACACACACACACACACACACACATATATATATATATACATATCGAATATCTGAATTGGAACTAGCAGAAAGCGTATCTCAATCTAAAGTGTTTCACTTTTATTAAGTCTTCTTTAGAGACCAAGAGAAAATTAAAAAAAAACCACAGAGACAGTACACTGTTATATAATGATTTAGTGTTAGTTTCTATTGATCAGAATGGGTGTCACCTGTCTAAAAGCAATTTCTCTTGGTCTCTGTAGAAGCTCTAACAAAAGTGAAACATGTTCGATTAAGATACGTTTCCTATTTATCTTATATACATATATATATATAGAGAGAGAGGGGGAGAGAGAAAAAGAGATTGGGGCTGAATATGAACTGCTTGAGGTAGCATCAAGACCACGTCGTTGACACTTAACGTCTCGTCATAAATTTCGGTTAATAATATGTCCTAATGTGAAATATTTGTTTGTAATACGATTTTAAAGAGTAACTAATCCTTCGGCCTTTTTTTGTATGAATCATTATAACAACGAACCAAAACTAAAAGCAACCCTTACCATATTGAGATTTGAAATAGTGAAGAATTTTTAATTATTTTTCTTTCTTTAAATATTGGAGACAAATACACAGCAATGGCTGTTAAATCTGGCTGTATTCTAAGAAGATATTTGCTAACAGGTTCTGCGAATGCGAAATTCTTTAACGGTCAACCACCCATCGGGATTCATTTACATAGCTTCTGTATGTCCATAAAAATTTAAAAACAATTTATTGGTACGAAAACTGTTTGACCAAATAATTAAGAGCTTGATAAAACGTGCAAGATTCATCTAAGATTCACCTAAAATTCTCAAAATCTGGCGTTGAAAGATTTTGCAAGAAGCATATGATCAAATAATACGAGTAGGCATGTGCCGTCAAAAGAGACGGCAACATATACTGAGATATATCTAGTGCTGCGAATTTTACATTAACACATAAGAATATATATATATATATATATATATATATATATTATGGACTGTCCCGTCGATTTCGACGTATGAGGGTCTAACTCAGACTGCCACACAAAGAATTGTTTAGAGTGTTGAAGGCTTGCGTAGCATCATCAACATTTTTGGAACTGCTGATAACAAGCAATTGGTACAGAAGTTTACCACGGATCGCATGAACTGCAGACCTCAGTTATTTAACCCCATAACTTTAGGGAATGGACGGATTAATACCTTTTCCAAGGGTACCAGTGCGCAAGTGAAAGCCGAGTGATCGACTGAATTTGGAACTCGGCTCACAGACTTCCCTAAACAAAGCCGTCATCCACCGCATCACAACGCACATCCGTCCACAAACGCAGCACCTGGTATTCCCAAGCTGCTGTCACCCATCTAAGTACTCACCAGGCTCAACGCTGCTTAATTTTTGGTGATATATGTAACTTTGGTGATATATATATATATATATATATATATATATATATATATATATATATATCCTCGTCTTGAGGCAACATGTTAGAATCTTGTAACAGCCTCTTTCGAACTTCGGACCCTGAATGATGTAAATCATGTTCCCGATCCGTTTCTCTATTGTAGATGGCTCCCAATAGGATGTGTTGTTTTTGAACATTTAAAAAATACTTTCTCCTCTGAGTTAATTTTTCTTTTCGGTAGAAACGATGTTGGTGATTGCTTTGTCTGTTTCGGCAGTAACTTCCCGAATACCGATTTAATTTTTTAGGCAAACATTACAGTACTGTTCGGTGTAATTCTATACATTTGCAAGAATTGTTGTAATGCCTTTCTTGTTAGTACGCCATAAGCTTTACTTAGGGCTCTTTTTAGTGTATCTACAAACTTCTCCGCTTGACAGTTTGACCTTGGCGGAGATTTGATGTGTTTCACCTGAAAGGTTTTACAAAGTTCTTGAAAGTCCGCAGATGTAAATTGTGTCCCATTATCAGTGACTAGACAATCCACCACTCCAAAGAAAGCGAACAGATCGTGGAGGCAATTTATTGTCGTCTCAGAAATAGATTTTCCACAACGAAATACTTCTGGCCATTTGCTATAAGTGTCTACTACAATCCTGTAATAGAATCCCTCTAATAGACCTGCGAAATCAGTATGGATTCTCGACCACGTTCAATCTGTCTTACGCCATGGCTTATGAGTGATCGGAGTTGGCGTGACTGCTAAGGAACAGCTCTTGCATTTGTCCACCATATGTACAATATCTTGATCCATGTTTGGTCAGTACACAAAACTTTACATTAATGATTTCATCCTGTTCTTTCTTGGGTGGCCCATCTGGAAATCCTTGAATATTTTCCTTTGTAGCGTTTTTGGGATTACTATGTGCGTTGTGGTGCATTGGATATCGGCTCGGAACGAGAAATCGGGGAGCCGAGTTCGAATTCCAGCTGAATTCATTGCATTCACTTACGCGCAAATACCCTTGGGAAAAGGTATTAATCCGTCTATTCCTTCCAGTTATGGGTTAAATAACAGGACAGATTGGGTTCTATAGCCTTGGTCGGCAACCAGTCTACCGCAGAAAGCAATGGCAACCTACTGCGGGATAATCTTCTGCCCAGTCAGTCATGTCTCTTTAGAGACATGATCGCCCAAGCGTGTATCACGTATGGCATTTAACTGACTGACTTTTCATTATATGGCAGAACATTATCACATAACGAAAAACTGTCTGAGATATGCTTATCTTTTTCCGCAATTTTTGTTTTCGTTTCTTTATAAATTCGTTATTCACGGCTTTGTTTCTTATTTCCTGTGATGTTACGGGGAGGTCTCGAATTGTACTGCATAATGATGTTCTAATATCTCCCTCATCTCGTAAAGCTGCAATGACAGAATTTTCTAATGGCCCCCAATTTTTTTTTATACTAGTCTCGAAAGACCGTCTGCATGCCCAATGTTGTTTGATGGACAATACTCGGATTTGAAGTTATAATTTAATAGAATCGTTCCCCATCTTAGTAATATTTATACGCGTAGACAAGTAGGCCTTTTTCAAGCAAAAAATGTTCAGTAACGGCTTGTGGTCAGTCTGTAAGGTAGAGAATCTACAGTAAGTATATCTGTGCAATCTCGTAACCGAAAAGATAATCCCCAAAACTTCCTTTTCGATTTGCGAGTAAATATTTTCGACTGATAGTAACGTTCTCGACGCATGCGCGATAGGTTGTAGTGTTCAAGTATACATGCCTTATTATCTTAGGAACTTGCGTCACTTGCGGCTATTATTTCCAATTTTGGATCATAATGCGTTAAAAATAAATCTGCTGTTAGTGTCTTAATGATTTTGTCGAAAGTTTTCTGACATTGGATGTCCATACACAAACTGTTTTGTTTTGTTCGTTTAGGGGTGCGCGTGATTTGTGCATGTTATGTATACATTCTTGTAAATAATTTACTAAGCCCAAAAAGCTTTGTAACTTGGCTATAGTTTTTGAAGCTGGCATGTTTATATTGCCGTGGCTCCTTCCGGGTCTGGTCTTCTTCAGGATGTCATCAAGGTATGCGATCGTGAAATCCAGTCCGCCTAGCATTGTGTCCATTATTTGCTGAAATATCACCGGTGCGTCCTTCATCCCGAATGATAATCTCTGGAACTTATATAACCCTGTATGAGTGTTTATGCTCAACAACCTCGAGCTTTCCTCGTCTCCTTGTATTTGTAGATATGCTTCGCTCAAGTCTATCTTTTAGAAAAATTTTCCTCCGTTCAACTTTGAGAATACTTCCTCTGGAGTAGGGAGAAAATAGTGATAATCTTTAATCGCTGTATTTAATCCTGTCGAGAAGTCAGCGCATACTCTCATCTCTCCCGATTTCTTTTTCACGGAAACTGTAGGTTCGGCTCATTGACTATGTTCTACATTTGCGAATATACCGGTTCCACGAGTCTATATAACTCTTTGTCTATCTTTTTAATGATACAAATAGTACTTTTTTTTCTTGAAAATAGGTTGTACATTTTCTTTTAGTTCGATTTTGGCCGCCATTTTTTACACCACCCAAGACCTGCTGAAAATATGTCGGGGAAACTCTGCCATCGTCAATAACCTTTCCACTTTTTGGCAGAACGTATGTATCGGTAAATTCAAAAGGTTAAATTTCTGCATCCAGTCAGTTCCGAATTAATTTTCCGTATTTTTCCGAACAAATATTGTTACCTTCTTAGTTTTCTCGTTGAACGTCACATTTGTGATAATCTCCACTTCAGATTTGACTTTTCTTCCTGTTACCGACCTGGCTATTTTATCTGTTTTCAACATGGCTGGTTTGTTCAATTTCCTCCATGTCTGTAGGCTAATAACGGTTAAATCGGATCCAGAATCCAATTGTAATCTGATTCTTTTGTTTAACATTTCCACTTGTACGTATTTCCGTATATTTATCCCGTTTGCTTGGTCATTTCTAGTGGCTCCCACTCAACTTTTGTTTTCTTTCTTTGTTCTACAGAGCGCACTTTTTTGTCCCACTTTATTGCACGACAGACAAGTCTTATAGCGGTATGGAGACTCTTTGTATCAATGCAGAGTTCCACAGCGATATCATGGACTGGGTGATGGCTTCTTTTGAGGTTTCATTTAACTTTTTTTTGCAAAGAAATTGTTTTTTTGGGGGTGGGGTGGAACCATGTTTTTCGTTATATTTTCCGTATGTGAACGACGCCCGACTCTTTGATAATTTTCGAGGCTTTTTTTACGCTCATACATTTCTGACAGTCCTCAGCTAATTTTTGTAGCCTCAATTCTGGTTCACTCTCAAGTTTTGTTAGAATTCTCCGTCTAATCTCCGCGTTTTTAGTAGAAACCAGGCCTTGGACAAATATCAATTGTCAGCGCTGAGTTCAAATAACTTAAAGTCATCGCAGTGTTTGTTTACAATGGAAGCAAATGTCATATAAATCTTCATATCTTCTGAAGTAAACCGCGAAGGTTTTCTCTGCGTCCGGTGCATAAATCAAGTCTTCGATTGAGCTCCATATGACATTTTGGGAGAATGTCGATTCATTTTCAGGAATTTGCGCTTTATTTGATTCTGCTCGTAGTAGTAATTCTTGTTGATCAAGTTGTTTTTCTGTTGAATTTCTAATTGTTTCTCTTCGATCCTAATCTGTCTTTCCTAATCTTTTTGTTGCTGCTCGAACTGAATTTTTATTAGTTCCAACATGGTTGTTTTAAAGTTCTCCATGTT
Organism: Ascarosepion bandense; assembly: GCA_037127315.1. Lineage (NCBI taxonomy): Eukaryota > Metazoa > Mollusca > Cephalopoda > Sepiida > Sepiidae > Ascarosepion > Ascarosepion bandense. Next base: position 146,337 of record JBBBDQ010000914.1, read on the forward strand.
TACAACGTAATTTAATTATAACACACACTATCTGTTGCCAAAAGATAGGGAGAAAAAATTCACTTTTTTTTCTTTTCTTTTTTCTTTCACACTACGTTATTCATGAACATAAGGTTTATAGTTAGTAATAAAAAAAAAAACAATTTTCCCTTTTCTTGTTCGGGAAAATAATGGCTTATTTATTTCTTCTTTGCACAAAGAAAAAATTACTTTAGTTACAGAAAAAATCAATTTACAGATTTTCTGTCCTTTCTTATTCCGTTTTAGCTCCTCTGAGTTTTGCGTTTACGGTTTTCGGAAACCGCTGTTGTGAATACTGGTCGCTTTTATGTGTGAAAAATCGTTCTTTAAGCTCTTTTTAGCTAGAGTTGTGTACTTGAGTAAAAGATTTTCCTTTTTTCTTCAGTGTAGAATTCCGGTTTTGTCGCCCGTTGTTCTGAAAAGCTAGTGAGAAAATCTTTTTTTCTGCGTAGAATTCGGTTAATGTTGTGTTCGACAAGTAAAATCCGTTTCTTTATATCTCCATCACCGCTGTCATGGCTGGTGTCTAAAAAGATTTTTCTTTTATTTTCGCATAGAATCCATTTCTTCAATATCTTTGTTGCAATTGTTATGGGCGACAATAGACAAGAATTTTTCTTTTGTTCTTCTCGTAGAATCCAATTCTTCAATATCTTCGTTGCCACTGTTATGGACCTGGTTAAAGTTCTAAATAAGCAACACGACCTCAAAGGTAGAAATAACAAATATATATTAGAAAGCAATAACAATACAAAATGTGGAAGATGTTAGTATGTCTGTCAGACCGGGTTGGAGTGAACTACTACCAACTCGACTCCCTCTCTCTTGAGAGGCGTAGTATATATAGTATTAGAAAGATATTATGGAGTTATACGTAAGGACCCATGACAATTATGCCCTACATTATTTTTATCTCTTCAGTACTTTTTCAAAGAATTAATTGCCGGAGAACTCGGAATATTAAAACAGTTGGTTCTATTCACCTGGAATTATATATATGTTTCGTTAAGAATGACGGAGAAGTAAGATTTTATTGTTACAAAATCTTCCTTATCATTCGTTTTTAACTAAACATGTTTAAATGATATATATATATATATATATATATATATATATATATATATATATATATATACAACGGTCTTTATTATAACAAAGAGGATAATTATTTACCGGTATTATTTTTCAAATAAAATCATTATATTCAATTTAGTTGGGCGATGATTAGATTCTTTTTAACTGACTTGTCTATCAGATGACAATTCCGATCTACTGAACGCAGCAGTTTTACTGATTTAGTTATTACATGTCACACACTGTTAGCTGGGCTAAGTGTTGGTTCTTCAGCTTCTAGGGAAGAGAAAATGTTGTGGTTCTAACTTATAGTCCAATAACCGCTACGCTACACGCACATCTAAATCGAATATACGTTTGACATAAAACTCATGAAATTTACACTTCAGAATTATTATTGAATTCTTCCAAATTAAATTTGACAATCCTATGTGCACAAAAAAGGAGTCGGATCAACTAACATTATACTTTTAAAATATCCAGATTGACTTGAATTTTGATCAGTTTATTGTTTAGGTAGAAACGTGGATAATTTTTAAAATTTTAGTATATTAAACAATATTTGCTTGTTATTTTTCTGGTGTTAAAGTACATAATAATAATATACATTTACCATCATTTATTCAGTTAAAGCAAGTTGAGCTACTGTGATCACCACTCTTCCTGTTATAATTGTGGTTCCTGGTGGTATACATGTAAAAATAGTGTAATAGCTTGTTAGTTTCTTTTACTCCGGCGATGTCGAGGTTACTTCGTCCTTCTTCTCAGAAGTTCATCTGCCCACTGGTAAAGCATTTTGTTACATCTGGGGCTCTGCGCTTACGCCTACTCTAGCAGTTGGCCAGTGACCGCTTGACAGAGGTGGGTTAGGAAAAGACGGCTCCTTTAACCGTTCTGAAATCCCTTCCGACTGCCTTCAAATAGTTTACCCGGCAGGTCGATACCGTTGACCGGCATGGGACACTTGCAGTGCTAATGCGACTTTGTGTCCCCATGTGAGAGAATTAGGTCTAGCCCATGGATCAGTACAGATGCTCAACACAACTTACCTAAGTAAAACAGAACCGGCCCTTTTGCGCTGAAGGTACTATAACTCACAATACGCCCCATCCACCGTAATGCAATTTGTTTTATGTGCGTGTCCTTTCAGAATGTAGACGATCATGGCTTCCCACTTGCCCCTATCCCTTGTAGTTATTAATAATTTTTCTTGGTATCTCTCATAAACCCCGCTCCGCCATCCACCTGCTGTAGAATTCGCTCTGCTTCCTCTCTCTTTCCATCTATTCTTCCCGTGAGTATCAGTTGCTTTAAGTCCTCCTTCCTCATCACATGTCCCAAAAACCCCAGTCGTCTTTTCCTGATTTAAAGTATAATTTTCCTTTCATGTTCTGTCCATGGTATCCTCTGTATCTTTCTATAAAACCACTTTTCTGTTGCTTCAAGTCACTCTTTCATTCTTGAAAAGATCATTCAGCATTCCGCGACATGTAGTTTACATTTTGGGGGCATTCTTTTGCTGATGGCCATGTTAAAAGAATGAAAAACATTAGGCAATAATAAGTTCTTCATTCAAGAGGAGTTTCTGTATCCTCGCATATGTATTTGAACACTAGAAGCACTATACCTTGACTCATTTATAGCTATAACGTCAAACTGACTTCTTTAAAAAAGACAGACTTCGACTTTTATACGGGTGAGCATGGTATACCTTTGGCTCAAATCGTAGCATATGCAAAAAATTGTTGATATTTTAATCTAATCTAACAAAGGTTTGATACTTTAATAGAACTTCCCAACCCTAAAAGATTCATTTGAAATGTTAATTTCTAAGTTATTCATTTAATTACTGATTACATTTTACGACGAATGTATAAATACATAAAAGAATATTTTAAATGCAATCAAGTGTGTAATTAGGTTAATGTAATTTTAATTTACGTAAGAGCTTTCTAAATTCTAACTTGGCGAAGCCTTAATTTAATTGTTTCGCTCATTCATTCCCGAACTTCCCTAATTGTTATATGATAATCACAGAATACATTCATTAAACTCATACCTTTATTTATTCTACCTTAACAAAAACACTTTTGTGTCACTTCGCGCAGAACAAGGATTAGCAAGTTCGATAATTTGAATTTATTATCAAAGTGGTGTGTTCAAATCTTGCTAGATCCCACACTATGATTTTTATCAGAAAAATAAGTAAAGAGCAATTTCGTTTTGGTGCCAGATAATCCTACTAAATACTTGGAAAACTGAACTTTGAATGCTAATTCTTAAATACTATTTTGCCAGTAAATATTTTAAATATCTAAAGTTAGTTACAATCCCCATGAAAGCATCGCTTTTAGTGATCGTACACCGTGATCTCAGCGTATCTTTCTACGCCAGAAATCTGCGCGTATGTCTTCTAGTCGGCTAATGCTTGCGATTTATATGAAATTTCATGTACGGTCCCAATTCAACTTCAATTTTATTTTTCTAGATTGTTGCTCTTAACGTAAGCCATTTTGAACCGACACTCTGCTGGCCTTTGGGTGTGCTTACCATTAAAATTACATTGTTCCATCTAAAGAAAGCTCGCCGAGTCTAGAGGATTTATTTCCAGGATGAAACTAGAGGAAGCATTTCTGTTACTCAAATTTGGCAGTCATTGTAAAGATTACAAATCATTGAACCGTAACACCACTATATAACCCGAAAGAAAAAACAGACGAAATCAGTAGATTCGGTGCTAATGAAACCAAATTGCGTGCACAATTCGGTTGAAGATACAATATCAACATTTACCTTTTCATAATACTACTTAATGTTAGCTACTGACGGAACAAAATCACAAATGAGAAATGAACTCACTACAGCAGTAAAACTCCTGCTAAACATTATGATGGTATAGCACCTGATCTATCATGAAATTGACCATTTCGACAAAGCTTTTTTTGGTATGGAATGAATCCAACAGACTTTCAACATTACTCTAGGCTTTTTCTTTTTTTGTCTCAGTGTAGATTTCCGGTCTTCGTTGCCTGTTTTTCTGAAAACCTAGTGAGAAAATCTTTGTTTTCTACATAGAATTCAGTTACTCTCGGCATCTTTAGTCAATAACAAAATATGAAAGCAAATTGGAAAGCCAAAGCTATTTTGATGCTGCAAGAACAACAGGGAGGCACTGACGTGGGACGCAAGGCACGCACATTTACTGGCTCGTTCAGTCGAGTTGCAACGATGTCAGATACATAGATGCTTCTTTCAGCGATTAAAACATCGAGTAATAGTAGTGCGTTTCTGTGGGTAGAGAGTCAGACCTGCGGAAAAAAACATCGCCTGATTTTGGTGCAGTATGGAGGGCGTGTCATAAATCTACAAAAATTGTATAAGTGGGTAGAATAATTTAAAGCTGAAAAATGAGTGTAACAGATGAAGTTCGATCTGGTCACCGATCAATATCGCGAAAGGAAAAACATATGTACAGAGTGGATGATGTGACCAGTGAAATCCGATAAATGGCAATCTCAAGTATTTACTATGGATTAGCACAAGCTATAGTGCATAATGACTTGGGTTACTGTAAAGTCTGTGCGCAGTTGACATCAATAAGAAAGGGTGCAGAAAGGGGTTTTGTGAGCAACTGAAAAACATTCTGAATTGGCGAAAGAACTAGTAGAACGACACCAAAAGTGCATGGTCATAAAGAAAACAGCAATGATAATTTTGAAGAAATAACTTTGTAGTCTTCAATTTACTCCATGGGACTTCAAGACCTCACTTTAACTGTGATTCAGGCTACACGACTAAAATATCGATTTGAGCCGAAATTCTAATTCAGGCAAAAAGTTGAGTTCTTTAAATAACAAACTCCGTTGAGTTGAGTTTGTCAAATCACAAACTTCGCCGAACTTCTAAACAGCACATAACTAAACCTTTCACGTTAACTCAGATACTCAGCTTTTTGCATATATATGTTTGTGTATTACTACCTCCAGTAATTATTACTGGAGGTAGTAATATGTGTGTTTTATTATGTATGTTGGAATACAGTTTGATTTATTTAAGAAATTGTAAGATATTTTATGGACTAATGTCATGAAATAGTTATTTCAGGTTGGTTGGTTGGTTGGTTGTATTTCTTTATCTGCATACCAAAGTGTATGTCCAAATCTAGATATTATGAACTCAATTTTTTGGCTAGAAACAAATATATTTTGAACGCAATTGTATACATTAACTACAGATAAAATGTATTGTTTGTCATTTTGCTATAAAATGTATTGTTATTAATTTTACTATAAATATGTATTGTTTGTAATTTTATATATAATATTTATTGCTGGTATTTTTAATATAAATATATTTTAGGCTTTTATAGTGTTTTGCTTTTGTTTGGAAGTTTATTATTTGCTTATGTCTGGGACTATAACAGGTATCACCACCTCATGTTTGGGTAAAAGTGAGATCAACAGCTATTAAAAAGTGGTTCCACGCTCCTCAGAACCCCCGTTATCCTCATCAGACGCCTTGCTGCTGTATGTAGTTTATCGTCATATCCAAGACTATTGTCCTTTCTACGATAATAACTTAATTAACATTTATCGAAAATAAAGATGTAGTTTTCAACAAGAAGAAAAATCGCATCCTGTTTGCTGAGGAATCTTTGACGTGGATGACACTTTCTAGATCCAGAAGATAAGTTGTCAAGCGTGAAATAAAGATAACATTGTGATAAAGACAACAAAACATTGAACTTAACGCAAAACTGATAAAAAAAACAAAAAACAAGAACGATACTTCATTTAAGAAATTTTAAAAAACTATTAGGCGATTATTTTTTATTTTTGTTTTAAAATCTCCGGAATTATTTCTTGATTCTTAAGTATGCTTTGAATATCGGGGATCAGCTGCCTTGTGACTCTCAAGAGAACTGAATTCACAAAGACTTCTCAGCTAATTGCGTTGAAGAGCGAGATTTACGAAGCAGCGCTTATCCGACTTTTGGTACCTTCGTAACAAAAAAAAATGGGCGGGGTGTTGAAGAGGTGAAGACAGAGAGTACACAGCGCTGAATTTTTTTCAAAATGACAAAAAGTTATTTAGAATCAAAAGTATCTCACGAGAAAAAAAGAGCAAGAAATAGTCATCGTAAGCAACTAGCTCAGCTGCATTTTTTCTATTAGGAGACGACTTATTAAATTATGAAAAAACATTACATTTTTATTACATGAAAAATAGTGAGAAAAACCAAACAGCAGCGACTACAGATTACATATTACAGAGCGAACACAAAATATGTGATAAACGATTGCATTTTGTTTGGGCAATTATGCATAAACATACACTAAAATCGCGCTCTATATTGTTCAAAGATCTGAGATTCTTATACCTACATGCATAATAAGCGGATGTCCGTTTAGTTATATAGAGAGACAATTTTCACTGTTTTTCGAACCCGACAGAGTATTCATAGAGTGTTTGAAGAGGGATGTTAAAGAGTATCATGTCCGCTTCGAACCTTCTCCAACCCATTATATTACTTTTTATTTTTTTATTTTATTTTATTTTTATTATAAAAAGACAGGATAAGACCCGCTCATAGGGTACCCGTGATATTCAATATACACTGCAAGATTTTTGATAACTTTTCTGAGTGACACGATCGATAGACTGATAGCTTGTCACCTCTAATTTGGAAATACACAATTTTGCACTCATTAGCTGATAACAGAAACGTTGACCAAAAATAATTGAAAGACGATCCATACACAGTTTATTTAGCAAAATCGTGGGAACATTTAGATTCGGATTTAGACATAGAATAAATTAAATTTATTTGATAATGAGGAAGTGCAGATGTGATACAGTCATAAGAATCAGGAAACAATTATCACCGTGTCTCGGTGGTGAAAAGGTTGACGACAGAACGATGAGAATCTCTGTATTTTTGGTAACGAGAATTCCGGGTTCAGACATATGTGAATCAACGCATTTCAAGATTAAAATTGACATTCTCCATGCAGTGTAGATTCCTATGTCTATGCTGTCTACAAACTCTTTATTCCCGAGAATAAGCACTTGTCTTCAATAAATATAGAAAATTTCAAACCACATTACCCTCTTTCTCTGCCCGTCTATCTTTATATAATCATATATATATATACTAATAAATAAGAACAAAGAATAAAATTGTAACGTTTAAAAGATTACTTAAAACAGTGCTCAGTATAAAAATAAAGCAATGAAAATTTATTATTAATTATTACGTGAAATAAGAAAATTAGAAAATGTGAAAACTACTAAAAATTCTACATTTTGTTTTGACATTCAAAGAACAATATCTGATCAGGTAGTTAACAATGATGGCAATAAACGTTTTTTAAACTTTTTGGGATTATATGAAAACCACACTTGCTTTTATTTTTTATTATTATAATACTAAAGTATATATATATATATATATATATATATATATATGACACCACACATATATATAACTGCTAATATTTATAACTGTTATATATATATATATATATATATATATATATAGAGAGAGAGAGAGAGAGAGAGAGAGACTGTAGAAATGATATTCTACAATTTTATAGTAAATACATATTTCACAGCAAGCTTGCTGCTCGTCAGACCTTTGCTGTGAAATACGTATTACCCATGAAATTGTAGAATACCTAAATTTTTTTAGATTATGTTACTCTGTTAAATTAAATAAATAAATTAAACATTGACTTCTTTGTATATATATATATATACAAACACACAAAGACACACGCACACATATATATTTCTAACTTAAACACAAAATAATCTTTGGAGACATCGAGTCATATATTCAGCTGAAATATATTATTTTGTAAATTGGAATCTCAGATTTACTTATTTACTTAATTTGTGACAAATATCTGTATTTTTGCGGGGAGTCTGATTTGCAATCAATTTTTTCTCTCTTGCAAAATTACAGTTTTAAATACCTTCAAGGTGGTCACATGAATCTCATTATGATAGCTGTCATTATTTTTTCATTGTACTTTTAAAGTGATTCGCTCTTTGTTCGACTGTTCACCATAGACTCGATAAAATTTGTACGATCATCTAGATAAATTAATTCTAAGCATAAATTAATCAAAAGATTTCTCAATTCTGCCTCTGTTCAATAATATGTTCTTGCAAATCATTATAGATGTCATCAGATTTTTGTGAATTTTGTCTATTATGCATCTTTTTTTAAATATCTTGCTAATATTTTGACACATAACTTCCTATTAAAGATATAGAGTCCATTAATTAAAAATAAGCATAGTGGCAGTTCTACTAATGGAAAATGAAATTATAACGCCATGAATTTGATTGCACTCTGTGTACAGAATGTTCATTCTGAAGCGTAGTAGTTAATATTTTGTAAGTTTCTATCCTTTTCATATAGTGACGCTGATATCAGTGCAACGTCTGTGTCGGAATTTTTAACAGAGACTCATAATACGATAACGACCAGTGTGTTAAATGCCGGTTGAAACTGACAACATGCAATTGAAATGCCCGCAACTTTTATTTCAACTCTTTGGGGCGAGATTGTTGGCCTTTGGAGGATCAATGTTGATTTTATATTACTGTTGCAAATGCTGCATTTGACAAAGTTCAAGACGGTCGTATAATATACAACCTTGCTACTATGGTCGAATTGTAAATGCAGCAGTGACAGATAACAGGATGTCTCGGTAACAGATAGGAGAAATCGTAGCAATTCAATATGAAATCAAACATATAAGAGTCTCTACAGACCCGAGGCTAAGTCGACAGAAAGATGTGACTCTGTCTTTTTTGTAACGACATTGAAAGGACAATGACTGATCTGGTAGTTTTTATCTAGTAAAAAATAGAGAAGACTCAATCCTACTTATGAGACGTCTAAGGGGAATTTTTGCCCGATCGGACGCGCTCGGAAAGCTCCACTTAAATCCCCAACAAAAAATTGACCTTTTGTAATATCCCGCCTTTTCTTAGAAGGGGTCGGGTAAATACCAAGAGAAAATGTAGTTTCACGAGCGTAAGAAAGGACGTTGGCAATCGGTCTCTTGCGGCAGGATAATAGTCAAACTATCTTCAAACTAGACCTCCACCTACACTAAAATACCTTCCTTCAATACGTCATATGAAGGAAGATAGAATGACGCTTTATAGAATGACGCTTTATGATGAAAGTAAATTCTGTAAGTGACTGTAACTTAAGTGTGTGATGCAATCATCATTTTTAGGGATTATTCTGCCAGGACATACAAGCTTTAATATAGTCATTTTGGAGTAACAGAATGTTATCTCAGATATTGTTAATGGTACTGTGTTGCTATTTTAGGGCAGCGAAAAATGGAAAGGATGTTTTCTAAGATTTTCGATAACCTTTCCAGTTTACACGATTGACAAACTTTTCTTTTCTTGAACATGAATACGATATAAAGTGACAGTGCATATAAGACTGTAATCCTTCGTCAAAAATAACAGCAAAATATGTAAAATTAATGCGCAATGATTTTTATTATAATAAGCAGTATATATATATATATATATATATATATATATATATATATATATATATAATCACCGACAGATAGACCTGTTTCGCTGCTCATCAGTACGGTTAGACATTCGATTACTTATATCCAGGATTGAAACCCAACCGTATTGACACCAGTCGGCGATTCTACCTCTGAGGTATAGGTTCTCGGTAGGGGAAGGCGGAACACACGCACACGTACACAAACACTTAAAAACGCATATACACACATACACACATTCCAGAACATAATTTACTTAAAAAGCTAATGAATATTCGCAATTCACAAGTGAAATTCAATTCTAATTATTCTGAAAACTTTAAAAAACTAATTAAAGGCGGCTTAGTACGAAAGGAAGGAAATTATATTTTATTTTTATTTTTTGGTAAGGGCTCTGGTAACTGAGGGAGTTCGAATTCATTACTAAATAAAGGATGCGTGGATGCCTGAGTAGTCTACCCTTCCTCCGTAGTACTCAATCGAGGTGAGAGCGTAATATATATATGATAGGCAAGGTGTAATGTTTAAGGTTTTATTTAATTTTTCACGTGATTTTATGATTTTTTTCAAAACATAATTTTTCATATAATTTATTACCTCAAAAGAAAGAAAACATAAGATCAAATAAAAACTTAAATAAAAAACTTAACTCTCACACCCTCTCTGTCAGCTTTAATAAAACCTGCATAAAAGAGAGATTGCTGTCGAAATATACAATACATATATATTTTTCACTACTCGATGACATAATTACTGCAAAAATTAAAATAATAAAGTAATGTCAAAAATTTAACCATCACATCTTGTCTGTCATTTTAAATAAAATCTACATAAAAGAGAGATTGCTGTCCAAAGGAAGTACCTCTTCTCACGTCGTTGGGTTTTATATGTATATTTTGTAAAACCATGATTGTACTAGGTAATGATGGAAGCGTTGCCTTCTCCACGGCTATTTATCGAGGCACCACTTGTACTTAGCTGGCTGTTGACGCCTTCATATTTCTTCCACCCTTTTTGTAGTCTTGTTTTTCGTCTGCAACAGGTTACTAATCTCCAACCTCATTTACAAGCAGTGGATTAGTCGGTTTAGTTGCCGAAGTTCAAAATAAAAAAATAAATATATAAAAATAAAAATAAAAATAAAAATGAAAATAAAAAATAACTGAATGGGTAGGAACGGAGTGGGAGATGAAAGAATGAAAATATTAAGTACGTACTTAGCATACGACCGAATGATCACTCTTACAGTAGAAGATATTGCAGAAGTATTTCGTTACCAGTAGACAAAAAATTCTTAAAATTTCTTTTGACTTTTCATAAATATTTCAAAGACATTATACCTTTTCTGATGTTTTGGTATTCGGCAGAAAAATCTCGCGTCTTCAGCAACGAATATTTATTCACAAATTCAAATGACAAAAGATTTCGATACCGGCAGAAGTCCAAAAAGAATTCTCATCACAGAAAATTAAAAGAGTTGGGATTAATAATTTAAAAATCAAACAGGGAAGCAGATAGATACCTATGTCTATTTTTAAAAGCCCCTCTTTTTCTTAACTGAGTTTAGAGTTTAAAAGTTTAGCCATGTCTGAGCAAACAAAAGTTGTAGAGGAAACGAAAGGCAAAGGGAAAAAGAAAAGAAAGAAAAAGGAAAGGAAAAAAGTAAATAGGGGAAGGGGTAGTTGACAGGGAAGCAAGCTAAAAAAAGAAAAAAAGGAAAAAATCTTTATCATAGAATCAATAGAAATCTTTATTATTCGTGTTGAAACAAACTAGACCAAAGCGATTTTATGTTTAAATAAATGGGACAAATTTAATAGGAAATAAGATTTTGACATACAAATCTAAATTTAAATATAAATCTCAAATTCGAGATATAAATTAAAATAGAATATATAAATATTAACTTTAAGAATGGATTAATTTTACAAGTGTACACACATATATATATAAAAAACAAAAACACTCACACCCACACACACGCACACACACACGCACACGTACACAAACACTTAAAAACGCATATATACACATACACACATTCCAGAACATAATTTACTTAAAAAGCTAATGAATATTCACAATTCACAAGTTAAATTCAATTCTAATTATTTTGAAAACTTTAAAAAACTAATTAAAGGTGGCTTAGTACAAAAGAAAGGAAATTATTATATTTTATTTTTATTTTTTGGTAAGGGCCCTGGTAAAAGTTAACTAAAACTAATCTTTATGTGTCAAAGGTAAGTTGGATTTAGTATTAAAAATATATACATATATATATATATATATATATATATATAACAATGCACAGGGAAGTTACATGAGTAAAATTGTTATGAACAACAAAATGGAAATAAGAATCTTCACAAAAACAAAATAAAATATGTAAAGATGCGGGAAAAAATGGGGACTATAGTCTACAGATTGTTACTTGTTAAGTAGTAGATATTTAGATAGGAAAAAGGAAGACAGGAGGAATCTATAAGGCAGGGATCAGTAATTGAGAGTAGGCTTCAAATATACTATTTTAAAAATTAATTTATTATCCAAAATCATAGATTAAATTTTAAATTTAAATTCTAAATATAGACATTCACAGATTTCGACTTATGGCGGCATTTGCTAACGGATTCTTTCCATAAATGCAAGAGTATGTGCTGATTTGGGTATTATAATATTTGTATTTTTTCCTGTAAACATAGACTGCATCTCTCGTGAAAATTTCGAGGGGTACGAGCTGACCGTATCAAGTTCCAACTAACCATGGGGTTTAGCCCTTCTTCCTTCATTCTCCAAAATCTTCGTGAAAGGGCTGTTTGGTATTTTTGATTTGGGTTGGAAAAGGAATACCTATGGTTCTAATAACGTTGTTTAAAATCCCCCGCGAATATACCAATATAAGTCCGGTAATTATCTCTGTTGATGGATAGTGAGATTGAGCTTCGTAGATTACCTGGGTGGATTAACACTTGCCTTCCACCGAGCAGATACTCACGGAGCTACAATTGCAATCATTAGAAATTTTAGACTTTGAATCGGTATTGTATAAATTTTTTAGCATGTGTTTATTGTGAGAATTAATAATAGCGTCTATATTTGGGGTACAGGAATAGCTAATTCTTAATGTTCCTATTAAAGATTTTTTGTAGAGGATTGTTCCTATTGAAATGTTTATCTCTTATCTTAAGAAAATATTTTCCTATATTAATATTAGTTAGTCTAACGTATGGGGGGTTAAACCATATTACCTTCCTTTTTCTACATTTATTTATTTTCTTATTTATTTATTTTTTTTTGGTATTAGATGGTTGAGGGTCAATAGTTGGTTTTAGATACGTTAATTTATTTTTGTACCCGCTTTTCTCAAGGGCCTTTTTGTAAATTTCTTGATTTTCATTCAAAGTTTTGACGTTAAATGATAAACAGTTAATCCTAGCATTTACGATATTGGGTATCTGTTTTAAAATGGGTTTTGGGTGATTAGATGAGATAATAATCTAAGAGGATAAACTATCTTCTTTGAGATAAGGCTGGTGGAAGCCATCATTTAGGTTAAGGGTAATATCTAAGTAGTTAACAATTTTAAGATTAGAAGAAACTTCAACCTAATAACCGAGAAAATTTAGGGCTCTAATGACCTTTAATGTATTCTATTCGTAAAGGTCCCATTGCTATTGGGGATAAACTTTAACCCATCATCCATAAAAACTATCATTAGGCCCTTTCGTCCATGTAGAATGATTAAACGTAATGATCGACAAACTAGCGGCTAAAATAATCTTTCTATCCCTATCGGAGATTTCAACATAATTTCAAGCAATATTAATACAACTTTCTAGAAGGTCTTTGGATATTGAAGAGTAGAAATCTACAATATCAAATTTAAGGAAGGTTGATTTAGATTTATTTTTGATATTATTAAACCAATTGGTGGTATCAGTGCAGCTTTTGAGTGCAAAGTAGATTGCAACTTCTCAATTAAGTTTTTAAATTTTTCTTTAGCAATTAAGCCTAATTCGCTTTTAGTCGAATTAATTAGTTTTGTTTGCAAATTATTTTGGAAATTAGGTTTATGATCTTCAAATAAAATGTAAGCATCTTTGGTAGATATCTTACCTATTCTATCAGCAATTTTTAGTTCATTAGCAGCTTTGGCTGTGTCAATGCCTATTTCAGATAAAGTGTTGTTTTCTCTGTCTATTTTGTATTGGCAAGTTATTTTATTTTTAAGGAGATTGGTGTAACGGGAAGGTTCACATTTATAAATATTGTTAGATTTATCTGACTTAACCCATAAGTGCTTAGATTGTTTAGAGTTCTAATATCCATTTTTAGTAATTCTTGGAAATCATTTGGGGATTTCCGTAAATTAATTTTCGGGATCAAGTTGAAGAGGTCCTTTTCGAAAGAGTCCATAAATTTGCAAACAGGTGGTGTCCGTTGGGTTTTGAGGTTAAAGTACTCCGTAGGACGAGACGAAGAATCCGTGGACTGAAGAAAGAAGTAGGCTTTCCATCGTAGCCTCCTCACAAAATTTTCAATTTTTTCTGTGAGGGGGATGAGGAAAGAACGAAGGTTAGGTTATGGTATATTATTCAAGGAATACTCCGGGGTAAATCTCTCCATGTTGAATTTGGGATCTTGGGTAATCAAAAATTTTATCCGGGATCAAACCGAGAGAGCTCCACTACCTAGGGCAGGAGGAAGAGAGAGAGAGAGAGAGAGAGAGAGAGAGAGAGAGAGAGAGAGAGAAAGAATTAGAGAGCAACAGACAGGAGGGTGAAAATACAATACTATGTAAATTTTTTCATTAAAAACTTAATATTAAATTTTACATTCAACATGAACCCATTTCAGCTAGAAACTATGAAAAATAAATAAATTAAAACTCTGAAAAGGAAATATCAAACAAAACAAAAAGGATGTTGCACGTTCTATATGTGAAAGAAGGGCACACATTGTATGTGTGAAAGAAGGGTACACATTGTATTGATACTGAGTCTGAGTACCCTAGATATAATTCGTCTTTGGAACAGGTTCTTGGTTTGTACTGTACATATAATCATTTCTGTAATCGACTTATGTTGCAAGTGGCATCCATTTTCAGGGTGTAGTAATTTCATTTACTCTCAAAATGTTGATGAAATTCAGTCTGGCTAGAGTAGTAGCAAACTATTTCCCTTAAATCCTTACTCTTGAGAATTGCAGTCTTATCCCATAACCTCTTCCGTTCTACGTGAAAGAATAAAAATACTGTCCGGGAATTGGCTTCAACTCCTCGGTTGCATAAACTTTACCAGTGTTGGCAGCATTATTACGGTGATTTTTTTGTTTTTGTTTAACGGTGTATGAGCACCTCCATGGGTTATTTAATGCCGAGGTTAATTTTGCACGCATTTTTTAAAGATAATAATGATTTTAGTGATACAAGTCTTAGTAATTAATCCATAGATGAGGAGGAAAGATCGGTTTCTATCTTTCCCAAGGATATTTGCGTTTAGGTGAATATAATGAACTCAGCTAGAACTCGACACTCCGATTAACAATTCCAAGCCATTATCCATTACACCATTCACACATCCAAGCTTACTTCACTTGGTAATAATAAAAGGTCGCCTATGTAAATACTGACCAGGTTCGACGTTACTTGACTTCGGTGATCGTACAGAAACCTTTTCTTCAACGTGAAATGAACGTAGGCTCGGGAAATGTACCTTTCGTCAAAAGTCAGATATTGCACGGAGTCAAATGCTGACTATTATGGGGTGATAGGCAGCAGACCTTTGTGGCCGACTTAGTTAAGTGCGATATGTAATACACGCTTGTGGGATTATTTCTCTTTCAAGGCAGAATAGTTTCCCGCAGTAGGTTGCGGTTTCTTTCTCCAAAACGTATTTGCCATTATGGCTATAGAATATAATCTGTCCTGCTGGAGAGAGAAGAGATGGATTCATACGGTTCCCAAGTGTATCTGCGCATACGTAGATGCAACGAACTCGGCTCTCGGATTTCTCATTCCGATATTCATTGCATAACAAGGCACAATTTTTCTTAAAAGACGTATCAAACCTATCCGAGCAGCTATTGTAAGTCCAACACTGGCACCACAAACTAACTAAACCTCACAGAATAGCGTCTCATTTACCAGAGAATAATACCTGCTCTCACTTACCCAAGATGACTTTCTCTATTTGTTTCTTAAACCACAGTAAAACAGCACACTTGATTCTTTAAATATTCACTACAGCTGAATACATCACAGACAATCCTCTTGTACATATTAGATTTGTGTAGCATTTCTTTAATGCAAATATATATTAGTATTTTCCATTCGGGATGGTTCACTGTCCACGATGTCAGTCTTATTCAACATCAAAATAAGCTTGCGATTTCAGGAAAACTGAAGTTATATTTCGCTCTCTATTTTTTTTTCTTTTTTTAAATGGTAGTGATTTGTAAGATATTCAGTGATTGCATCTTTTCTACATGTTCCGAATAAACCATGTGATTTAATCAAAGGAAATATTCTTTTTCTCCAGCGGAATGCTGTATCACTGATAAAATGCCAATTTCAATCTGTACACTTATCGATAGTCAGACAATTTCCTTTCTCCGTTGACCTTTAAAATGTGTCACTTTTTCTTTCTGTTTCACTTCGTCAACTGAATTTTTTATATAAGCTTTGTAAACTTAACATTTACAACGAAATGTTTGAAAATAACTTCGCTTAAGTCATTTTTTACATCATTTCCAGTAGTAATACATGACATTATATTTCTTCGAATTTCTTTGATGAATAATTCTAATTTGTTATGAATTTTTTTGTTAATAATTTCATCATAATATTCTATACATGGATATATGTGTGTATGTTATATATATATTTGTATATAGAGAGATGTGTGTGCAATATATGAGTGAGTGATATATGTGCACGTATGTTATATATATATGTGTATGTGTGTATGTTATATAACATACACACACACACATATATACATATATATATATATAATATACATTATATGTATATATATATATGTATATATGTGGGTTTTTTCTTAAATATATATGTGAATGTTATATGTGTGCGTTTGTGTTATATTTGTGTGTGTTATGCATAGACATATTTATAATGCATATACATAACACGTGCAAAAACATATTTAACGTAAGCAAGCACACACACACACACACACACATATATATATTCTTCATTTGTAAATAAATTATTACGCGACCTAGGTTTCTAACACGTGGTGTCTTCATGCGAATTGTAATAACCGATTTTACCATTCTTTTAAGAAAGCTCACGATATATATATATATATATATATATGTGTGTGTGTGTGTGTGTGTGTGTGTGTGTGTGTGTGTATGTGTCTGTGTGTGTGTTTGGTTTGTGTGTTTTATTTATATAAAACATATATACATAAAGCAATAGCATATATATATATATATATATATATATATATATATATATATGTAACACATCATAACAGTGTCCCCACAAATCTTTGAATTCGGCATGAACCTGCTCAGTTGAAATAAAAAACATTCGCACTAAAACTCTATATATATATATAGCACCTCTTTCTGATGCTGAAAGATTATTTTTGTTCCCTAATTACTTAAAAATTTGTTATTGTTTAAAGAATACCGTGTGCCTAGTATTTTCAGCTCTTTCTTTAGAACGATGTTTTAATTGACTCAGTTCTCGACATTTATTGAAATATTGAGATAATGATGTTACATAAGAATCCCGTCCTATTTTCTTTGTACTATTTACATTATTCCTCATTTTGTTGCCATTTGTAAACAAGTATTAACAAAGATGCGAACAATAGTCTGAATAATGTAAATAGTGTAAGTAATACCTCATCTCAGAAATGCAGACAAATGTTTTCTTTGTATCTAAAAGTATTTTTACATTTTCAATAATTTGTTTTGCATTTAAGTTTAGTATTTCTTATGCATCTCCTGGCATAAAATTCGATTTTGATTGTTTTGTTTACCGGTACATCAACCTCAATGGGCTGTTTAATGCCAATATCTAAACAGTTTTCGTACAAAACTTAATTTTATTTTTTGACATGATGATTTAGTGATACAGGTCTTATTAATTAACCCGTAGCTGGGGAAAGAAGAGATGGTTTAATATCTTTTCTCAAGAGTATTTGCGTGTAAGTGAATATAACGGACCTGAACAGAATTGGAAATTGGCTTTTCGATGATCTCTTCATTAGCCATTACGAAACCACACATCTAAGCTTACAGCGGCTAGTACTCTGAAGCGTTCATCCATCTAGGTACTGAAAACTAGCAATGATCGTACGAGAACCGCTGTTTCAACATGATGCGGCTGTAAGCTCAATTGCTTTGTGCAAGTCTAATTAGCGAGTAGTGGATATTTATTGAAAACATAGCGGAGGGAAAGGATATCAGCCTTGCTCATTCATTAGATTTGTGGGAAAGGGTATATTAGAATGATACAAGTTTGTTGCTTCGTGATGCATAATTTAAGCATATTGCTATATGTTTTTGCTTTAGTATAGTATACTTTTTGTTTTGGTCTGTCTAAATGACAGCTTTATAACAAAAAATCGAGTTTTACTCAGAAGCTAACAGATCAATGGCGACTGTATGACATTTTCAAACTTCGAATCGTCTTTCGTCAATAATAGAGGAAAAACAATTGTATTTATCATGCAAAACCTGTTTTTTATCATGTTGATACACTCATTCGATAAAGTCAATATTAAGAAGTTTTCTTGGGAATAGAAACAATTATTAAGTAAGTATATGGATTAGCAAAGCATAGCTTAGCAGTGGCATCAGTGTGGTGGGGTACCTAGTTAAGACCGACTTACCACTTATTTGAAATTGATCTAGTGAGACAAGTGGGATAACCATTACATCACATCGAAGTGCCCATTTTAAATCTGTGTATATCATCTCTGGTTTGAAAAATAAAAGACACCTGGATCATTTCTACACAATACTATTTACTCGACGCACACAATTAACACCATGTACTCGATGTGCGTTGTGTGGCAGTGAATATCGGTACGGAATGAGAAATCGGGTAGCCGAGTTCGAATTACACTTTAATTCCTTGCATTCACATACGCGCAAATACCCTTCTGACACTTTTTCCTCCAGCTATAGGTTAAATGGTAGAACAGATTGGGTGATATAACCTTGGTTGGCAACCGGTCTACCGCAAAAGATAATGACAACCTATTACGGCAAAATCTTCTGCCCAGTCAGTCATGTTGCTTTCGAGACATGATAGCCTAAGCGTGTATCACGTATGACACTTAACTGACTCAACGTGTAAAAAGTGTCAATTGCGTGTTCGCGGCACTGCAGGTGATGAAATGTTTTCTAAGGTGCATATTTCTTACTAACAGACGAAGCGTTGGTAGCTTCTCACTATTCTGTCGCTATTTCTTAGGTAAATGTTCTTCGCAAGTTAAATCCCTTATTTCCATCTGTTTATACGTTCACAGCGAGGCCCTTCCAGACCACATACACAGGACCGACTCATCCACATGACCCTCGTTATTACCCGAGTAAGAAGTAACTTTCATACAGACAACGTCGTCTTCAGATCTGTTGCTTTGTGGAACAGACTCACGAGGGGAGGCTTCCTAGATCATTGCAACGTTAACCTCTTAAATCAAAGATCAAACGTTAGCTATATATCATTCAATGTGCTTCTATTCCCCACTTTAACACTCTTACAACAACAGGATTCAAAACTATCTCGAGACATGTATTCAGTCATCAATAATATAACAATATCTTGGCATCGGGTTTCTAAGTGGCATGAATTAAAATTTAATAATAGAAAATACTTAATTTCTAAATTCAAACGTGACGAAAATTATATCTTCTCACGACATATTATTACTCAACAGTTATTATTCAGACCGTTCACATTTTCTAGAGAAATATTTAACTGAATTTTTAACCGATGCTTTAATCTCAATGGTTGTCATAGTCTATGAGATTTCGTATATTGTTTTCGATGTCGATTATATGTCAATAGAAAGACTCTCTTAATAACGTATTCATCCGTCCATTTCGAATCCATTTATCACAAAAATATTATCGTCCTATTATTTCATCAATTGTCAAAAGTCATAATTCACCAGACGCCATAATAGATAAACTATGAGTATTGTGTGATCCGACTTTTGAAAACATTAGGAAGTGACGAATGGTATCACAATATTTACGGAGAAAAGTCGTAATTACAATCGGCCAGTCTGAATGTAAATATTTCTTTACAGTCAAATTACCTTGTCTTTTTTTCAATAACACATCTGAGAGTGGCTGAACAGTTAGAACAATATTTAAGCGTACTTCAGAAAATAGTTACTGTTCTAGTTCGATAGAACAAATCAAGTTTGCAATAATTAAATATTTCTGTGCTAAATGACAGTTTCATCTTTCCATGCAACGCAATTTTAGACGCTCCCTCATTTCTAATACCTTAACGCTTACTTTGGTACATCTCATTTTTATAAGACACAAAAATCAGAAGTATCGGACTAAAAACTAAGTTCAAATATATTAATCATATTCACTAATAATTCGGTGGACCAGGTTGTGTTCTTTAATTTTCATATATTTTTCTTTAAATCTCGGAAAGTAACACCAATTAAATTTAAGAGTCATTGTTTATAGTTCATTTGCTAACTCCTTCTTCTTGTGTATAATTAGGTTATTATTTTAAATAGATAACATTACTATTAGCTTTTGAATAGCCTGTGATACTTATGTCATAAGCTACATTTATTCCAATTTTAAGATATTGTAGTTAAAATAGTCCTCTCTATTACAATAAAATCATTATATATATATATATATATATATATATATATATATATATATATATATATGTATTCAGATACTTTAATCCAAGCGGAAAAAGCAGGAAGGTAAATTCCAAAAACCCGATCTTAATTAATATTAAAAAAATTATTTTAATATTAAAAAATGATACAGGAAGAGAGATGCATGTAATAAAATATTACACAGCAAATATAAGTTAAAATAGGATTAATTCAATGATGTTGGATGATCATTTCGATATGAAAATCCCCACGGAGGATAAAACATCACCTCAGCAACAGAAAAATCCTTTCAGAAACTAGAGGAAAATCAGTCTAATTTTCCTTTTTAAATAGATTTGCAAAGAAATTAAAAAAAGAAAATGAAAAAGAAAAAGAAAAAGATATAACAAAATAAAATAAAATAAACAAGAAAAGAAAAAATTGACATCGTTTGGATTCGCAAAAAAGAAAGAGAATTGTAACTTAAAAAGAACGGACGGCGTATTGAATGCATACATATAGAAGTACACACATACATACATACCCATACACACACACATACAATTCTTCAATTATGAATACATATATACATACATACACATACACACACATACATTCAATTCCATACACACTTACATACGTATATACACATACATGCGCATACATATATATATATATATACACACATATACAAAAAATCTACACGCACAATATATATGTACACACACATATGTATACATATGCATACACACACATATATATATGTACATTATACATATGTACGCACACACATACATATAAAAATATAAAAATTTAATGAATATTATAAAAAGAGCATTTAAAAAGCTAAAAACAATTTCTACACACATAAATACATATATACACACATACATATATACATATACACACACATATATACAAATATGCACATACACACAAACATACACATATACATAAAAATTATAACAAGAAAACTTAATTAAAATTAAAAATTAAAAAATTAAAAATTAAAAAATTAAAAATTAAAAATTTAAAAATTAAAATTAAAAAATTTAAAATTTAAAATCCGCCCTATGACGGCACTTATTAATGAATTCCTTTCTAAGATTCAAAAGTAAGTCCTGATGAGGATACTTCAAAATCAGAATCTTCTCCAATAAACTAGACGGCACCTATCACGAAAATCTTTAGGGGTAGAGGCTGAGCCTATTAATTTCCAGCTGATTATAGAAAAGGAAGGACACTATAATCAACTGGAAATTGATGGCTCAGCCTGTACCCCTAAAAATTTTCGTGATAGGTGCCGTCTATGTTTATTGGAGAAGATTCTGATTTTGAAATTTATTTTAAATCTTATATCTTTTTATTCCCTTTAAAAATAATTATACCTTTTTAAGTAAAGGCCTTTTTCTAATACTTCAACGTTTTTGGGAAGTTAGGTTTTTGAATATGTCCAGCGTCTGTAATATATAAAAAAATTATTTCTTTCTTTTCTTTTTTCCCTCCCTTCCTTTATCTCTCTTATCTCCCACCTTTTTTCCGTTTTGCTTAACCTTACATCAATTCAATACGCCGTCCGTTCTTTTTAAGTTACAATTCTCTTTCCTTTTTTGCGAACCCAAACGATGTCAATTTTTCTTTTCTTGTTTATTTTATTTTATTTTGTTTTATCTTTCTCTTTTTTAATTTCTTTGCAAATCTATTTAAAAAGGAAAATTAGACTGATTTTTCTCCAATTTCTGAAAGGATCTTTCTGTTGCTGAGGTGATGTGTTATCCGCCGTGAGGATTTTCATATCGAAATGATCATCCAACATCATTGAATTAATCGTATTTTAATTTATATATATATATATATATATATATATATATATTGATTCATGTTTCATTAAATATTATAAACAAGTTTTGTCTATCTATTTTAAGTTATTTTTTCATTTTTCATATTCTCCGATAAGCTTAATACTATTATCATTAAATAAAGAAAGAAAATTACAATATTGATGCATAACTTTTTAATAATCCAAACTAAGCTTTCCGCTTATTTCAGACATTTTCAAAGATGTCAAATTACATTATATAATACAAACAACAACAAAATCGGAAGCGAATGTCTCATCACAGCTCATGACATCTCACATGACCAAGCGAGAGTGAAAACAAGAAATATTAAGTATGGAAAGCCATTGAAATAAACCAATGTCCTTTGTTATTAATTATAGTCATTTAAAAATATTTGTAGAGATTTCACAGTTTATCTTGTTCAGGTTAGGTTTCAAATATATATATATATATATATATATATATATATATATATATATATCACTCTCTTCCCGTCCATGGAATAAGAGACGTTTATTCTCTTTATAAATAGATAGATAGATAGACAGAGAAATATCTATATATATATATATAGTTCGTAAGAAGGTTCAAAGATTTTAAATAGGTAGGTTGAAAGACCTCTGGACACATCAGTCGGTTTCACAAGTTACATAATTGTATTACATATATATACTGAGAGAGATAGACTTAGATAGTTGGAAAAAATGTTCGAAGCGTGTTTCAATAGATAGGTCGAAAGACACATGAACACATGGTTTGGTTTCACAAATTATTTAATTGCATGATATATATATATATATATGTGATAACTGTAGAAACCCAAACCAACGCCCCATAACCAATAAATGTTTAACAAATTCCTTGATATATATGTGTTCGATTTCATTCATGGAGAATCCTAAAGATGAAAAAATATATATCGGAAACACCATGAACATATTTAAAAAGCAATTTTACAATCACTTCTCATCCTTCAATAACAAAGAAAAATAAAACATGACGTCTCTCTCCAAATACTTTTGGAAGTTAAAAGACGAAAATAAAACACCTAAAGTTAAATGGAAAATCATCAAACAAGCAAGAACAGCTAAATCAATAAAGGAACCATGTTTCCTTTGTCTTCAAGAAAAATTGAAATCATTAAATATATGAATAGCAATAAGCTTTTAAACCAGAGGCATAAAGCCACAGTAAACTGCAAGTTGGATTGGTAAACATTTGAACACAATTTCGTTCCGCAAGTTGCATAATTGCATTATATATATATATATATATATATATATATATATATATATACAGAAAGAGAGAGAGAGGTTATTGAAAGAAAGATTCGAGATGGGTTTTTCAACTGGTATTTGAACACATGCATTAGTTTCAATTAATCTTTATATATATATATATATATATATATATATATATATATATATATATATATATATATATATCACTGTTAAATCAAATGTAAGTAACCACTCCAAATGTGTATATTTTGTTTCGTTTCGGCATTGAATGAACAATATCTCATCGAGTCATAAACAATGATGATATTAATTTTATTTTAAAATTTCAGTTTATAACACAACACGTCTCTTCCTGTTTTTGAAAATTTTTGCGTACGTAAAAAAAAAATGAATAAAGAATAAATAAAAAAGAGAAGAAAAAAAGAAACTACGTAATCAAGAAAAGAAAAGGAAAGAGGAACGAAAAGAGAACTATATAAAAAAGCATAAAAAATTAACTCTACCATAGAGTGAATAGACGAAAAAGACAAAAGAAAGAGAGGTATAATAAAAATTACACAGATAGAAATGGAAGATGAAAATAAAGAAAAATCATCAAAGATGTTGAAAAGTGTTAAACCAATGGAATTTTATTGAAAGGGAGAATTCAAATTTGGATGGAAATGAGATGCTAACACATATTAACACAAATTTACAATGTTGCTTTTCAAATTTTATGGCATATTTAAATGAAATCACAACTCAAAATAATTATTCATAGAACATAAATAAAGCATATGTTAAGAAGCAATACATAGATTAAAATTAAACTGACTTAATATTATATATTAGAATACAAAATAAATTCTAAACTATACTCAAATACAGTCACTTTCTCACCGGCGCAATGTGGCTTCCCTGTGTCTCTTCTACAAATACTTTCACTGCTTCTGCTCCGATGAACTCAGTTCGCTGGTGCCCCCTATATATAAATTTACTTGAGCCACAAGATTAGCAACTAAGTCACACCCTTTAACTTTGAAACCAATAAAATGTAAGCGCAAATTCTACTCCATCAGCTTTTTTCTCGCACTTCCCGCCTGTGGAATTCCCTTCCATTTACTTGCTGTTCCAACAGCTATTATCTGCAAGAATTTAAATGTAAAGTCAATCTCCTATCTCACTAACCAGCATCCTCTCTCATGCTCCTTTTTGCGTCCACTCCACTCTCATCAGTATTATCATCATTTCTCTTATCCACTTCCTGACACCCCCTATAACCTGTCACTGTTTTTCATAACTTTACTCCTATGTAACCTCCTGCAAAACAGTGGCAGTAAAATGCCTTGCTTGCGGCGATATGAATATTAAAAAATCTATATATTTTATATTAATTTGAAATGTGAACCTACTATTAATCCAACAATAGAAAAATAGAAATAATAAGCCAGTTCATGGCTAAGCCTTCGATCAGTAATTTATAAATACAATATAATACCTAACACTTGAATAAATCACTAATAGTAATATTAAAATGATTACATAAAGATAATATAACATAAGAAGAGAGATTAATATGTTAAAGGAAAATAGCAAGGTTTTAAATATAATACATTAATGTTTAAAATTTGCTGTAGTTTCATATATTTGAGTTAGTAATAGGTCACTCTTCAAAAACTTAATAATTTCGATTTTCTCTTGCAGAGAGAAGAATCATCGTTCGTTTACAAATCTAGAGATCCTAGCTTGTTTTAAGATTTTTTATTAACTATAAGTTTTTATTATCGTCTTTTAACTTTAAAAATATTTAGAAAGTGAACTCATATTTCATTTGTCCGTATTAGTGAAGCATGAGTGATGATTTCAGAAACCTTTTTCTAAATTGATTCATTGTACTTTCAATATAAATTTTAGTAACCCTTGGATTTTTTTATAGAAAAGCAGAACACATATACACAAGTGTTTTGTATCATTTATGGAGATAGTGTCATAGCTGTGCTTGATTAAACATAATCCGGATTACAGGATATATCTCATGGGTGCATTGTAATGCATTTTAATACATTAATCAATATGCAGTCATATCACGGTTTAACAGAAAAATACAATGTGCCGTATTTCACTATGCAATTTATACAAAAGTCAAAAACGTTCCATCTTTCAAAAAAAAAAAAAGAAAGAAAAATGGATGCTTACAACATTTTTGAGTGAACTATAACTGATGATAACGAAACGGGCCACCGTTATTGCCTGCAAAAGCCGAACTGCATCCAAAGTTGATATCGTGTATCGGGTTGCATTGAAGAAACATGATTTATCACGAGTTTCTTTCATAAAACTACAAACTAAAATTAAATAAAGAGGCTGCAAAAATAGACTGGTTAAAAACTGCATTTCATGAAAATTGTCTGGAATTCGTCAATTCAAAATGTGTTTTCTTCCATCAGAACAATGACAGATGTCAGGTGTCTTTGCAGGCCCGGCAGAAATTGTCACAGCTTTGCTAAGATGTTGCACTATACCTGTCGGATTCACTTGACGTTGTACCTTCATAATACAACTTTTTCGAACCCCAATGAATTATCTTAAAAACTTCGATTCCTTGGAATCATGTAAAAATATTAAAATCAACCCATTAACCAGAACGATACAAAGTTCTAGATGACGGGTTCAAGAATCTACATTAAAGATGATAGTGGAACAAAATGGTTTATATAGGGTTAAATTAATATTTCTAAACATTGTTTTTGAAATTGAGGAAAAAACCCTAAGAACCTTTTGTTCAAATCTATTATGAATGTATAAAGATTCAAACATCATGACCGGCCGATTTTATCCGAGGATGCCACACAACTAGGTGACAAGTTGTTTTCCCATTTCAGTCACTTGCCCAGGCACGTTATATTTGCTCAACATCCACTCAGCACAAATGTCTGTTTATACTGCAACCACACGGAGTGGACCTAATAGTTATTTTAGAGAGAGCATGATTATCTGGCCTGATCAAAGACCAGCACTCTTATATCGTCTGGCACTATGATTTGTGATAACAAAACTATCAACATCTTCCAAATATTTCAGTCTACTAGTTGCACTCACAAGCTTGTGTGAACCCGTGGTATAGATTTCAGGCAATTTCCAAACGTGACGAACGCTAAGGTCACCAATCCTAGACTGATAACATACTGAATTCACCTTCTTAACATATAGTCGTGGAATTCCAACGCGATCATCATGATCAGAATGAAAACGTTTTACCATCATAATGGCTGGCCACCCTTATTCGAGGATACCCGTCTACCGGGGCGGCTAGCTAATTCCCATTGTAGACGTCTGCTCAGGCACACCTGTGTTTGTTCAATATCCACAGGGCCTACTTGTGCCGAGATGACCTGAGTTACAGTTTCTGGAAGAGAACGCGTTATCTAGTAAGAACAACAGGCTGAACAAAGCTCAAAACCTAGGTCATGATGACTAGTGACTTCGAGCTAGCCTAACCATCAACATCTCTTTAAAGAGACCGAATACCCAATTTCATTCAACCCGTACCGCACGCTGGAATTACCTTCTTCAGATCATAATATCAAAAAGTCACCTTCCTGACAAATCGAACATAGTGAGATTCGAACCCAGGCTTCATGGACAGAAAGCGAAAGGTCTAACACTAGCTCACTTGCGCACCATGCATAGACACATGCATACATGTGTTTATGATTGTCTTCATTTTATTACATAAACCTGTTACTCATTTCATTTTAAAAACTTTCATGTGATAAAATTAGAACAATGTATTTTTTAATCTGATATTTATTTAAATTCATGTGCTCCACGAAACTTATGACAAGTTCTAAAATAAATATCATTACTGTTCTAATACTTAACAGATGACAGTCATTCGTAATCTCATTTTTAGAGCGTTTACTTAGTTTCTTCTTCTGCCAGACTAAACTAATCCTAGTAAATAATCAGGGCGTCTCAATTTGGAGACGTGATTAACTTTCATGGATCGTTGACTATAATAACGGTGGCTTTCTGGGTAATTCCTTAATGTTCTCTGTGTGTAAACTTTTATCAAAATAAGCCTAGGAAATATCTTTGTAGCTCAGGTTTTTGGTGAAATAGTAACATACATTTTATTGGAATCGGGATTGTTGTTCGAGCAGAGGGAAAACAAAGACAACAAAAGCACATCGGCAGGTTATTTTCACTTGGAATACTTGTTTAACCCATGACTTCTTCATAATTTCTATATAATAGAATAACAATATGATAGTTTAATAAAATGATTATGTATCACCGGGGCTTACCTTACCTTTCCTATCGTAAGTTATATCTGGTGTATTTTCACTAAAAGTGCTTGATGTCGAATGATGCTCTTCAAGGAAAATAGACCCACTTACTCACAGTAAATCTACATTTAGCATCGTCTCATTTTATGCTGAGGTATGGTAATCAGTAGAAAGAAGAACCTAAATTGTTAATCACAAGTTGTGGATACTAAAATCCAACAGGTGCAGAAATTTAAATACCTGTGAAGTGTTCTAACAGAAAGAATAGTGTGATATGGGGACCCGAAGACATATTGGCATGGCCAAGGATACATTCCAGAAACTGAGTAGAGTATTACAACAGAGGAACATTTTGCTGGAAGCAAAGAAGATGTCTGTTATGTTATGTCTGTCCTTCAATATGGCAGCGAATGCTAGACAATCTCACCGAAGATAAAGGAAAACCTTGAAGTAATCAAAATGTAGTTCTACAGTAAGATGCTAAAAATACCATGGGTGGAACACCTGAGCAAAAACGAGGTTTTTAAGGTGGACACGAGAAAAAAAAGACAGCTGGTTTTTTGAACATGTAATGTGGAAGGAGGGCGTGATGCTCACGAAACTGATTGAGGGGAAAAGAGGCAATGCATGATATACTTGATGGAATTGGGCAAATGCATGGATGAAGTAAGGAATGAGTGGAATACCAGGAGAGGTTTTATTAAGAGCGACAAGGGGTAGGGAGATGTGGAAGGCCATGATTGCTTACATCATGAAGGGACACCGCCTGTAGAAGAAGAATAAGAAGAAGAAGAAGAAGAAGAAGAAGAAAAGCAGTATTTTGATTTCTGACGCTTAATGATCAGATTTTATTTTGTTTTTCAGTTTAGCATGATGTTTGTTTCCTTAATTTCTGTCTCTGTAGATTTGTATTCTACATTAGTAAATATTAAAAATGACTAATTTTAAATGCAACTTATTCGTACGGACTGACTTTAATAATTTGCAAAATTATATATTTAGCCTTAAATTATTTTTATTCTCTTAGAAATTTTTAGAATCATCACAAAGGTATCAGGAACCTGTAATCATATTAAAGGAAAATGGCATAATTGTATGTCGTATAAAACAACTTAAAAATAACTATAACATGAACATTGATTATTTTACGGTGGGTTTTCATGCATATTTGCAGTGATTGGTAAATTATAGCTGCCTGTCTTTCGAGGAAAACGTGCATCGCAGAAGAATATTCCAATCTACGAAAATGGAAAAAAAGATAAAAAATAATTCTACCATTTTGCAACCTTCTCAGAAATCACAACACTTTTTTCCGCTTCCAAGTTTTCTATTGATTCCTTATATAATCTGAGATTCTTTTCATCTGGAGGGAATAAGCAATCAGTTCTATTTTCAATGAATCACTTTTCAAGCAAAACCAGCCTCTCTAGAAAATGATGCTTTTCACAATTTTTCTTTCGAAAATTGATGGAATAGTTCTTCCACCAAGAAAACATTCACTCGACAGCAACAGAGATTCATGAGGATATTCTAAACATCAAATGACATACAACTCCGAGATTTATGGAGTTTTATATTAAACAATTTCAAAATGCTTTGATAATCATTGTAAAAAGTTGTCTCTCATAAACTGTAATGTAGAATTTGAATAACATAACTCATTTTGACTAATATAAAAGCAAAATTTAAAATATTAAAAAAATCATTAATTAAAATAAATTGCCACTTACAGTATCCCGGTGTTAATCAGGTTAGTCATTGAGATTAAATTTGTGAGCAAGATCTTATTGGAGAGCTTAATGAAAACTTACTTTGAGTGCAACTCTAATATCGTTTTATTGAGAATCTGTCTGACTGTGTAATAACAGATTTTTCTTGTCAGAATTTAGCGTAAATCGCTTCCTGGGAAACGTAATAGAAATCTGAGTTAAGTAAACGGTCGTTTCTTTTTCTTTTCGTTAATGCATCAATGGGAAAGCGTAATGGTTAGCCTGCAGAAAGTAGAATTGGGCAAGTTGGAAAAAAGTTTCGCCCGTGGTTTTGTTCGGACTATGATAACCGGGACGCAACGAGAGAGTAAAAAACAATATCCCAGGGTTCAATAATAAGTTGTTAAAGGAACAATAGGAACGGGATTTTCTAATTCTAGACGTCGGTAAACGCAATGAGAAATAAACAATAAGCAGACACAGAATAACAGAAGACGACACGAGAATATCGTATAAAAATACTTTATTTACAAACTATACAAATATTAAATAAACGGAAAGAAGACAACACTAGTTAAAAAGGTATGAAGGAAAAAATATATATCTAGACGACGAAATATAGAAAACAGTAAAGACAGCAGGTTATAGAATATATAGAAACCTACAAAAACTTAAAAATTTGTAGGGAACAACGTCGATCAGTTGTTATAGAGTAGCAGAAATAAAACACAAAAAGAAAACTGCTAAATTATTAAACCTTTGAATAACACAGTTTAGTTACTCACTGATGGTGAATATTTCAGGCAGACGAATCACAGGAAATATAGATGACTTGGACTTAAGAATACCACTCAGGATTCTTCAGAAAATATAGATGACTTGGGCTTGAGAATACCACTCAGGATTATTTTGTTAGTTATTTGAGTCTCAGTGACATCCAATTGTTATATAACAGCAAAACAGTCGAGTCCAGTGTGTTGATATCCGACGTTTTCTTAAACAAACAACCAAGTGCCAACGCTATGTGCGGACGCGCACAAAAACGTGAAACGTTGTAAGTTACATCACATATATATGAAATATGAGTAGGCGTTTGTGTTTTGAATATTATCTGGGTCACTTGCACATTAGACAGGCAGCATTCATATGGCCTGAAATCAAGACCAGACAGAAGGTGAGGGAAGAACTGGATTTAGCTGGTCACAAAGAAATTATTCTATTATCTGTGTATTTAAAAAAAAAAAAAAAAAAAACAGATATTGTTCTTATATTTGTTTTTGTAAAATATATGGTGAGGATACAAATATTGACTTAACGTAACAATATAGAGAGCTGATTGTAACGGAAAGAAGGCCTTTAAACTGGATTATTTACTTCCTCAACACCTACCTCTCACAAATTTGTTTCATAAGAGTTATCAATGCAAAACGGACAATTAGCGAGGCGATTTCAAGTTCCAGTGAGATCACTTTTGCAACAATGCGCTTGGGCAAGACAGGACTATCTCCTCTCTCATCTGCGTAGATAAAAATTACAATTAAAAATTAGATATAGGAAAGCTGACTTTCATGGTAATCGAACCTTCCGACACAATATAAAACTAAATAAACACAACTTTGCCCAGTTGTTTCCGTGTTGGGCTAAGTCTTATAACTGGTAGTGATGAATCATTTCAGCTGTTAAAAATAAATCATAACGAGAAATGACAGGTGGTGGATAAGGAAAAATAGTTTTTATTTATGTTGGCACAAAAAAAAGAATTTAATCGAAGTCTTTGATATTTTAATCAGCCATTCTTAAATCTGGTTCTCATTTGACTACCGAAGAATGAAGAAAAGCTAAAGTTGGGGATGAAATAATTGTATTACGTTTGTCTTCTAATCGTGTTAAGTTTTGAAACCAAAGGATATAATTTAATTACAAAATGGCATAGTCACTGAAATTGTGTTATACATAACTCCATCTATACATTGGAATCTGGGAAAAGTTTTATTTATATATCGATCGTTTCATTCTACTCGTTTTCAACACTTACACACATACATGCACACAAACAGACATACGCATACATATATACAGGGTGCGATAGATAAATTTATGTTTTTAATTTCGCGTACACCTATTGTTTTCTTTTCTTTTTCGACTGTGCAGTAGAGTCAGTTGGGCGCCATTTCTTAGAAAAACAGTACCATAACGCAATTACCTTTCCCAGAGACTTGGAAACGACATGCTGTGCCGAATGCTGTGGTTGAATGTTAATCTGAGGGCAGTGCATAGGATTCGAAAAGAGTTGAATGAATGTAATGATGGTTACAAAGGCGTTTGTATTAATGATGACGTTATGCCTCCACTCATCTTGTTAAAAGTCATCAAACTCAACACAGAGGTCTATATCCAGTGACTTAAGGTGGTAAGCCTGGCCTGGATCAAGAGGATGAATACTAGAAGAACGTAAAATGCTAACATCTCCGAGTTCCGTTGTTCATTCGTCCTTCTTTGTATAATCAAGGCTTTATTTTTCATTTTTCTTCTAGAGGCAATCATGGCTCTCAAAAACTTCCTATTACTTGTAGGCTTTAAATCGTTTTCTCTGTAACCCATGGCTATCGCCTTGCTTTATGTTCTGTCATCCCTTCTCACCAGCTCGTCAGTGACGTGTTACGTTGCCTTATTTATTCTGCTCTGTATACGATGTGAAGATTATGTTTTTCAAGCCTTCCTTTCTCATTATGAATCCAAGGAATTTCAGATGGATTTCCTGATACTGAATACATTTTTCTCTATTTGTCTCTTAGTTATGTGTCCCCAGTTTTCATATGTTTTTTTTTTTCATTATTATCAACCGGCTTTGTTTATTTCCTTTTCTAAAAATTGCTCACTTATTGGGTGCTCTGTCCACGGACATTTAATCATTTGTCGGTAGAAATACTTTTGCTTTTCGTGACTAAAGTTATTCATTTTCACATCAAGTAGAATATTAGAGATATTTTAGATCTACACTCTTCTCTTTGTTTTCATGTGCAACCCCGTAATTGCTCTGCTTAAGATACTTGTAAAATGTAATTGCCTTGTTTAGGAATACCTTGTATAATTGCATGAAAAGAAAGAAATGTAATCCTTGGTTTATGCGACGGAGCGAAAGAAATTATTATTAGTGGTATTGTTGATTTTGCAGTTATTGTAAATCGCGATATGAGTCGAGTTAGAAATGTTTATAAAATACTTGTATGCTTGTAAAATCCGAAAAACTAGCTCAAGTTAGAAATATTTATAAAATACTTGTAAGCTTGTAAAATATGAAAAACAGAAAAACTAACTGAAAATTGAAGTGAATAGAAAGGAAAATATATTCTTGCATTGTTTATTCAAGAGTCGATCAGAAACTTTGGTTTTTCGGCCGGTAGAAGTGAAAAATAGAGATAGCCAAAGCAAGATTTTCAAAATTGTTGATAAGATTGAGAAGGTTAAAGTTTTAACTATGGGAATAAAAAAACGAATATTAAATCTCACTGGAATTTGGATTCCCAAGCTGGAAGCTAGATTTGCTGATGTAATCAGTTAAATCAAGAAGAGAATGAAGAGAGATTACGTCAGAGGAGTTGTTCTTCCCTCATTGGTTGAACCAAACCCCCTACCTCGAAATGTGGAGGTGGAAGTAATCTCATTGGTTAAAGGCATGGACACCCGTCTCAGTCATTCACCCACCAAGAGAATTTGGGACAGGCATAAAAATCGAGACCCGAATTAAGTGGGATTTCGCAGTCGACGTCCTGTCGATTCTCAGCCCAGAGATGTAATGACTGAGAGTAGGGTGCTTCCAACCGGGAGCCATGACCAAGACGACTGCTCGCCTCCATAGAGCTCGGGCTGAAGATGTAAAGAAATGTAGCAAAGCTTGCCGCCGACCGACTTAAAATAATGCACCTCCCATAGAGTCTTGGCTAAAGATGTATAGAAACAGAATGAGCCTAGAAAGACTTAAACTAACTGAAAGGAGATTTTTTTTGTTGCCAGGCGAAAGAGACGAATCTACTATTATTATCAACCTTCTGCTCCACTTCGGCTATTGCCGTAAAGCTTTGATAAAGAGCCCTGAAAGAACTTTTTTAACAGTAACTGGGATAATTGAAATCTCTGATATTTCTAGAGGAAAACTTTCGCCCCGTCGTGAAAATTAAAGTCAACGACTGTATATTCTGCTTCTGTTGCCAATCATTTATATATATATATATATATATATATATATATATATAGACTTTTCCGCAACTTATCCAGGCGTCTTCGAACGTTTTTTTTTGTTGTTGTTTAGAGCCGTGTTTCATTTTATCAAATAAATCGGTCTTGTTTGGAGCATTAGAGAAACGGCTACTGGGTTTTCAACGTGTCTTTCTTGAGAACAAAATACACAGCCTTGGCAGAAAAGTTCACCGTTGTCAGACGCCTTGAGGATCAGCTACTGTGACGAGACCATCAGGAGTAGCGACCCGAGAGCGCCGTCATCATTGGCGGCCGTGATCGTCTATGGGTTATCTACCGGCCGGGCGACGGCAATCATAACTGGTGCCGTATTCGACAGCATCGACCCTGACTCAGGTTCCTGTCATCATCATAATTGACCTTTGGACCCAGCCAGCCAAACAGCCGGTCGAACGTGTTATACATAAAGTCGAAAAGAACATAATGACATAATCATAATGTTGTATTTCCATACAACATTCAACAAAAGGTTAAAAACGAATCCCTTATCAACAACGGAAAGAGCGATAACAATTAATGAGATTGAGAAACCTATTTTCCTCAAATATAATTTTCATACATTTTATAAATTTCAACAGGCAGCTACCTGACTGCTCTATTAATGAATGTTAATTGTTTCTTTATCAGGAAAGGTTTCTTTATTTTATGTGCCATGCACCTTTAGAACGTAGGCGATCATGGCCTCCTACTTGCTCCTGCTTCTTTTCGTTCATAATATTTCTCGTCATGATATCTTTTCCGAAAGCCGTTCCCCTATCCACTTCCTCATACCCATTAAGTATGTCTCGTACTGCTTTCCTGTCTCTTTATCTCTATTTGATCTGTGAGTATTAAATTCTTTAAGCACTCCTTCCTCATTACGCGTCCCAGAAACCTCAGCTTTCTCTTCCTTATGCATAGAATGTTTCATTTATGCTTACATCCTCTTCAAAACCATGCCATTGCTCATAACTTTTGTTCATGGGCTCTTCGGTATCCTTCTGAAGAACAACATTTCTGTTGCTTTAAGTCTCACCTTCATTTTTGAGGAGATTTTTCAGCTTTCGCTGCCATAAAAGTGGACAGGCGTTTAATATTGCCATTAATGATCAATGCGTTTCTCTTGCTTTCTTCGACTGCTTTGTTCAAGATTCTCTCTGTTTTCTCCTGAGCCTACTATTAAAACAGTCTCATCTGCACAGTGTATATGGTTAAGATTACATCGTCTAATAATCTCTGTGGCTAATCCAATCAGATTAAGATAAATTTACTTTAGAGATTAAATGAATTATCACAGATTACTTTTGTGTCTTCACTTAATCCGTTCTAATTTATTATAGAGGCATACTTAACCGGTGGTTACAAATAGAGTTTGAGGATTATTATTCTTTTTCATTTTTCACCAAGCAAGTCAATAAAGACACAAAGATGCAAGAAATTAATAAGCGTTAGAGAATGTAAGAAACTATGTTAAGAAGAGAGGACAATAAACGAACAAGAATTAAAAAGTCAAAAAAATAACGAATAACATTACATAAACTTTTTTTAAAGATCAAAACTGCGAAGCAAGAAGCTGTTAGTATAAAACTGTTAACATTTATGGTTACATTTAACCATTATTAACTGTAAATCGATTTAGCATTACCAAAATTCTAGTACTGTGCTTAAATATATAGTCTAGGTATGATAGAAGAAAACTGGTCAGAATAATCACCATGAAAGTATTCATAGAAAAGCTATATTACGGCGGCGAGAAAGTGACCGAGGCCAAGAGGCCAGCAAAATAACATTGGAGATTCTTATTTAGATTTTATCAAGAATCATTAACATCTGGCAAGAGCAACAGAACAGTGATAGCAGTAATATGGAGGAATGCTAAATTTATAAATATGTAAGGTAGATTCCGGTGAGAAAGTTTCTAGCATGACAATATTAACCAAATTTCCCAGCTTCAGACAATTCTTCAATATACTCTTTTGTCCATATCACAGTTGATTAAAAAACATAACTAAACGAAAAAAAGATTTTATATTCATAAAATTTAAATTGGTTTAAAAATGTATATTTATAAAAACATTCTTATTTATTATTATAAATAGATAATATATATTATTATTAGAAAATAAATATATATTATTATTATATTATATTTATAAAAACATTCTTATTTATTATTATAAATAAATAATATATATATATTATTATTAGAAAAATATATATTATTATTATATTATATTTATAAAAACATTCTTATTTATTATTATAAATAAATAATATATATATATTATTATTAGAAAATAAATATATATTATTATTATATTATATTTATAAAAACATTCTTATTTATTATTATAAATAAATAATATATATATATTATTATTAGAAAATAAATATATATTATTATTATATTATATTTATAAAAACATTCTTATTTATTATATATAAATAAATAATATGTATATATTATTATTAGAAAATGAATATATATTATTATTATATTATATTTATAAAAACATTCCCGTGTAGACAAAAGTTTACGTTCATTTCGTGACTTACTTCGCGTCGAACTTTATCTCTTGCCACTTTGTAAATATTTACACATCTGCTCTACATACTGATAGTAAATATTGGAAACCTATGATCATGAATGGACATGAAATATAGAAAAAAGATGAGTTTTCTACAATACTACATAGCTCTTCTCTTACTTCCTATCTGATTCTATTAGAATCATAATTATTACCGTTGTCATATGAGTCATGAAGCTGGATGTTCAGTGAATTGGTATTTGTTCTCACCTCGTATCCAGTTCAAAACTATGAATACTGGTCTACTAACTTTTTGGAACTAAGGGGAGCAAAAAACGAAAAGTGATTTTTGGTACGCCCAAATAGACAGGTTTGCAGATAAAATAATCCTCGTCTATTTGACTTCTTAATTCTTCTTTTATGGGTAGTGCCGAATCAGGACACGAGGAATGTTGGGTCTCTACAATCTCCTATTCTTAGTAGCAATATTTGTTCCCTTACTATACATCCCAGTCCCTGATCTGCCAACCATATGCACTTTAGCTATTTAGTAATTACCTAGGTGTTTTTCTCTTGGCCTTAATAGGACCAGTTAGTATATATTCCTCTAAGTCTTCTTTTTTCATTGTGTGTACTAGAAATTTTAAATATCGCTGATTTTAATTTCAAATACACCGTCAGCTGTATTCTCAGCAGTCTTTTGTAAAACCAGGTCTGTCTTGACAGACATCTTTTCTAATTCTTTAAGGCAAATGTCCAGGGTTCATTGCTGTATAAGAAGATTGATATTACCCTAATTTTCGTCATTTTTACTTTTTACTTCTGACGTTGATTTCCGGTTACATAATACGTCTTTTTAGCTTTTTAAAGCCAGAAGAATCTAACATTTTTACTGGATTTCCAGAAAGGAAAAATATAACGCAACTAACGTTGAGTGGAGCAAATTATTATCAAATATAAATCATTTAATTCAGATCAATAAGATTGATTCGGATTCGGATTTTCATTTAATCAAAACCTGCTATGCTGGCTTTGTCGAGCTGTCAAGAGTTGAGTAATGGCTCTCTCATTAAACAGATCTCCGATACCCAGGGACATCACGCGGTTCTAATTATTATCGGCTGAATATGTCAGTGATCTCAAAGAGAATTAAAAGTCGGCTAATTGATGATTTCAAGAAACCGTAAGCCCGATTTTCCCAACGGAGTGAGCTTTGCCTATTAGATACCACGACTCCATCTTGGCTATGATACGCCAAACAATCTAATTCGATATTTGCTATAGGAGAAAAAAAAACAACTATTGTAAAGGTGCAATATTTCCTTATATGTCTGATTCTGAAAACATTTATTTGATGATACGAATCAAGAGAAAATAAAAATGGAATTGCATGCAAAACTTTTTCCTTTACGTTTGCGTGTAAAACATGTAGCCGATTGCTTTTTCTCTTTGACATTTTGTTTAATCGACGAACATTTGAGACAGACGAAAAGAAAGAGAAAGTCACTCAGTCACTTAAGTGATACACGCTTGGGGTGATCATATCTAGAAACAGACATAACTGACTGGGCAGAAGATTATCCCACAGTAATTTGCCATTAATTTCTGCGGTAGACTAGTTGCCAACCAAGTCTATATAACCCAATCTGTCCTGTTATTTAACCCATAACTACAGGGAAGAGACGGTTATTTGTGCGTAAGTGAATGCAAAGAATTCAACTAGAACTCAAACTCGGCTCCCCAATTTCTCGTTCCGCTGCACCATAGAAAACTGAATAAAAAAGAGCTGCACGTCCAAATCGTCGAGATCAAGCTACAAAAATTGTCAAGCTAAATAATAATCTCATAGAAAATATGTAGCTGTACACCGTAAATATGTAGGATTCATGTTCACAAAGTTTCTTAGAGTAACATTACATTTAGTACAGCGGTAGCAGGAGTAGTGGTGTTTCTTTGGCCTCGATCGGGCCAAACCCTCTCCAGGGTTGATTGAATTCAATTTTACCTTCGGCTATAGGGACTACCAGCCAAGGCTTTAAAGACCAATATGTCCTGCTATTTATCCATAACTGAGAAGAAAAGATAAATGAATGCCATTCCCATGGTTATTAGAATCTAAGTGAATTAAGTGAATGTAATGAATTCGACTGGAATTAAACATCTGTGTTTTTTAAGCTTTATAGCATTGAAACACTAAAAGGAGGTTGAAATAATTGTATATCGCAAATACAAGACTCGCATGTTGCGTAAAGTAGATACACTGTTAGTGAGCTGCTAGACAGTATAATCACTCTACCCTACTACTCCAATAGTGTCCACGTATATGAGAGAATAGGAACATCCTTTTCTGTATACAAGTAGATATACCACAATTAGATACAAAAACAAATAAATCAATCAGTAAAACAATACAGAATTAATATTTCAAAATAAATATAAAGTCATAAAACATAATTTATTGTGGCTTTGTATAGTCTTGCATCTGTTTGTATAACTCGTTTAAAAATACAATGTCGTTTGAATCTTTGTAATTAAAAATGAAGACCGAAAACCAAATTGGTTGTGAGTGCTGTGTTGAAAGCAAGCATATATATACCAAAATGAACGTGTGAAATTAAAAATGTTAATCCCAGAAAGCTTAAAGCTCTGCCACTTACAAGAAAACCTAATGAAATCAATAATAATATTCTGTAGCTCTTTTTTGTCGTGCCTGTGAAAAGGGAGTAAGAGATAATGTTCCCTTTTTGTGAACAGGATATTTTTAGGAATGAAAAACAACTCTTGGGACAGGGTGAAAATGAGACAAAACTTTTTTCACGTTTTTTTAATGAGCCACGCTTGAGCTTTGACCTGAGAACATAATCATTCATCATTCGTCTAATTTCCCTGTCTTTATGTTTACTCGGTTTCGGTGGTAACGGAGTCTTCAGTAGAGAAAATTGGATTTTGCAGACATTGTTGTTTTCGTTTAAATTCAGATTAATCAAAATCGAAGGAGGTCTGCGGAGAAAAATCCTTGCTTAATCGAGTCATCTCAAAAACAGAGTTTCGTCTAGCCAGAAAGGTTAATACTTGTAGACACAAATCTCTATTTAAAGGGCAGATAACTTTTACCTAAAAACATTTGTACACACTACTGATTTTTTTTCTTTACTGTTTTATCTACCGTTCGTTGAATATTATTTCAAGGAGGTAAACTAATATTATTTTCGGTTCACAAAGTTGCTATATCTTATGAAAAGTTAATCATTTTTCTAGCTTTTAGTTAATACAATAGCGTTATCACTTGTTGCAAAGAGACAGAATTATGAAGTAAGACTTAATATTGACTTCGACTCTCATAGATTAGGAGATTATTTTTTCCCTTTGCGAGAAAAGCAAGTTATTTTCGAACGCATTAGTCATATTTTCTGTTGACACTACAGCCTTCCCCCTCTCTCTTTCCCTATCTTCCACTTTCTCCCCCCCTCTCTCTCTATATATATATATAGTAATTGGTCAGAATTAAATAAAAATAATATTAAAAAGTGATCAATACATATATAATGCAGAGATTTTAAATATAAGTAAGACGATTTCGCATCCTTTGTTTCAACCGTTTTTTATCTTCAGATGTTTATTGGTTTTCAGATGTCTTAAAACGCCTGAAAATACCGTCAGGTTAGAACCAAGGTTACGTAATCGACTGACTTCCAAATGAATATATATATATATATATATATATATATATATATATACACGAAAAAAATCGCAAGATCGCCAAGACCTACCAAGAGGTTTCGTGCACAACGGCTCGTCCAGGGCCCTGACGAGGCCGTTGTGCGAAGAAAGCCGCAGGTAGGTCTTGGCGATCTTGCGATTTTTTTCGTGTGTTTTTGCTCTGCGTGACTGCCTCTTGGTTAACCCTTTTTGGTTAGTTTAGTATCGAGCACTTTTCTTTCCTGGTGGTTCGTTCCGTTTGAGGGTTTTTTTTCTTTGCTGTGAAGAACTGTATGTATTGTCGGTCCTACGCAGCTTTCTTTTTTTTCCCCTCTTTGTCCAAAGCTCTATAGCCGAGGACAATAACGGAGTTAGATTCTGCTGGTTATTCGTGGTCTTTAAAAATTACTTGTGTAACATTTTAAGATTTGAATACGTACAGAGTCGGTTTTATTATATATATATATATATATATATATATATATATATATGTGTGTGTGTGTGTGTGTGTGTGTGTGTGTGTGTGTGTGTGTGTGTGTGAAAATAATATATGATTTTTAAAATATATATATCGAGAACAATATTAAATAGAAATATAAGACAAAGTGCAAAATTTTTCTTTATGACTCATTTCGTCCTTTAGGACTTCCTCTTTATATGTGCGTTTGAACGAAACTATATCATTAAATTCAGTTTTATGATAAAGATGTTTTTTTTTAGAGAAAATAAATAATTTTAATAATACCCTCCTTGTTAATGCGCATCATCTACCCTTTCTTCATTAATCACCAAGTTCAAGTAATCCCAATATTGCAAAAAGGATTTTTTTATTTAGTAACTGTATATTATGTTAGGCCATTTATATATTGTACTTATTAGGCGAACAAATCTTTCGACTAACGCGATTAGATGGTTTGTTGTAGGATGTGATTTGGTTGTAGAAATTGTGTGACAGCCATGACTGTATTCTCCTGCTCTGTGGTATAGAGTCCTGTTGCCAGACATAAAGTTTTCAAGCATCCACCTTTGACCTAGGAGAACATTATCTTCTCACGGTCCTGATGTAGTCCTCCGTATTGAGTCTTTAGCACATAGGGGAGATGAATGGAGGCATAACGTCGCCTTTTCTAGTGATCATTCCAGATACCATTACTAACCACTATTTGACTCAACTAAGTCTTTTGGAATCCTCTAAGTTGTCCTCAGATTGACACC
Source organism: Ascarosepion bandense (assembly GCA_037127315.1). Lineage (NCBI taxonomy): Eukaryota > Metazoa > Mollusca > Cephalopoda > Sepiida > Sepiidae > Ascarosepion > Ascarosepion bandense. The sequence goes on from JBBBDQ010000914.1 coordinate 187,568, forward strand.
CAAATACTCTGAAGTCTTCGTATTGTAACTTGCGGTGGGAATGCAAAGGAGTACAGCATGTCTTTTTAAAATTTTTGGTGGACTGAATTGCATCATGCTGATCTTCTCTCAGACTCTTCCCAAGTGATCCTAATTATACTGTGCAGTCAACAAAATAAATAAAAACAGCGCACATGAGCGAAATAAAAAGTATAAATGGTGACAATTTACCCATCGCATCCTTTATGTGTGTGTATGTGTGCGTGTGTGTGTGTGTGTGCATGTGTGTGCGTGTGTATCTTCGTTCGTTCGCGCTTGACTGTGTATGTGTAAGTATTTAAGGATTAATACAACCATGTTTGTTTTTTAAATTCAATCAAAATGTTTGTTTCTTTAAATTTTTCTTGTATTTTTGCAACTTTGGAATAAGTCGGGCTGCATCTAAATATAAATTATGGATGAACAGTCCAAAGTAAACTCATGAATTATCTCGTTTATCACCCGTTAAAATGTTTGGCAATCACGCGACTGTTGAATTGCTCCTGGGCATTTCGTGAAACGCAACAAAGTTGGAATTTTTGAATATTGCAGAAAAAACAAACAGCGTGCGACGTAGATTATACGATTTCAAAGTAAAAAATGATTATGGCGAAATCATTTTTATTGTTGTTTTAACACTGCACCTCTTGAGAAGTTAGAGGAATGTTGATTCGTCAAACAATCAGTTCATGTTTCCAAAAAAAAAATGAATTATTAACTTTATTCAAACGAACCTCGAAAATGTTTTCAATTTCAGTAAGATATTTTGAAGAAAATCTTTATACGGCTTCAGTGCCATACGTGAAACACGCTTGGGCGATCATGTCTCGAAAGAGAAATGACTGAGATTACCCCACAGTAGGTTGCCATTGCTTTCTGCGGTAAACTGGTTGCCTGCCATGGCTATAGCACCCAATCTGTCCTGTTATTTAACCCATAACTGGAGGGAAGAGACGGATTAACAAGGGTATTTGCGCAATGGATTCAACTAGAATTCGAACTCGGCTACCCGGTTTCTCGTTCCGAGCCGATATCCACTGTACCACAACGCACATCCCTTATACGGCTTAAGTATTCTTAATTGTAATATTATGATGCAATTGACTTCAGTCGAATCGAATATTTGTTTCACGAATTGTACTTTTATAATTTCCCCAATGTTCTTAGAGTCTTGCATCATATCTAAAATTAATTTGTTCGTCTATATTTTATGCTATAAAGAGAACATGTTAATTAATATATACAAATTATGTTTATAATTATAACAATGCGGTACATATGTATAGTAATATATATATATATATTATATTATATATATATATATATATATATATAAAAGACGTTATGAATTTATACACACACACATATATATACATATATATATACGACTTTTTATTAATTCTAGAGGATAGTCATATTTGAAGGAATAAATATTATACTTTAGACAGGTAGACAAAATGAAATACATATACAGTTTAATAAATAAACAGAGCGCCTACTCAAATATGGATATACACTAAAATAAAATTTAAGTTATCCCTCGTTTTATTTAATATTTTAACATTTTCCTTTAATTTTTATTTTTTATTTTTTAAACATTCTAAATTGCTTGATAATAAAAATTATTGTTATAAAACCAAAAAGATTAGTATTACAAAATAAAAATATAATCATTAACGTCGGAATTAATATAAAAAATCTAACAATTCAAATTTTCTAGTGAAAATGCGGCCCCTAAATTTACTGCCATGTATTTGAAAATGGCCAAATAAAAGTTCAATCCAAGTTAATCATATCGCCTGGGAAAGTAAAAAAAAAGTCACACTTAATGATTAACATTGTATCTCTAACACTTTCATCCATATATATTTTTTCCTGCTTTCCTGTTCTCACCACGATTTTTTCGTTTGGATAAATCTCGGCCATTCATTTTGTGAAGATTTTGGTCTGAGGAGCGGTTTTGTAAGATTTCCGCGAACTAAACTATTTTCAATAGATTTATAAATGCAGCCAATTTATTTTCATATATATATATATATATATATATATATATGACAGGCAATATGGCTTCCGCTTTGCCAGGTACACGGCCGACTTCCTAACAACCGTAACGGAGTACATGCTACAGGCCCTTGATGAGTCTGACGAGGCTCTCGCGGTTGCTCTGGACATCTCCAAGGCTTTTGACAAGGTTTGGCACTCTGGCCTCCTATGCAAGCTACGGGGTTACGGTATTACCGGTCGCCTGCTTGACCTAATCCAATCTTTCTTAAATAACCGCAAAATGAAGATCGTTTTGAATGGGGATGCCTCTTCATCCTACAGCACGAATGCTGGTGTCCCACAGGGCTCTATCCTGGGCCCGACGCTCTTCCTTATTTTCATCAACAGCCTCCCAGATGAGATCAGTTCCCAAGTAGGCATCTACGTAGACGACACCACAATATACTCCCGCAACAGTAAGAAACTTGTCGTAGCGGACAGACATAATCTCGCTGCTGACCTTGAACGGGATCTACACTCTGTGGTGAATTGGGGCAAGAAGTGGTTTGTCAACTTCAATGCGTCTAAGACCAAGCTGTTGTTTGTCAACCATCACAGGCAAGCTCTCCTGCCTCCCATAAGTATGGACCAAGCAATTCTCCCTGAGAGCAACACACTACGTCTCCTCGGCCTTACCCTCTCCTCAGATCTCAAATGGAACCACTATATTGGATCCATAGCTAAATCTACTGCTAAGAAGGTTGGGTCACTATGTCGATCCAGGATGTTTTTTCCGCCTGAATCCATCCTGCATATATACAAGTTAACCATCCGTCCGTGCATGGAGTACTGCTGCCATTTATGGTCAGGCACCCCTGCCGTTCTCCTTAGTGTTCTCGACAGGCTCCAATGAAGATTCTGTAATGTGATAGGTACTGATCTGGCGGCTCGACTGCAGCCACTTCCCCACCGTCGAAATTTGGCCTCCCTTTTTCTGTTCTATAAATACTTTCATGGCTTCTGTTCCAACGAATTTAAGTCACTGGTGCCTCCTCAACAGATGTATACTCGCGCAACCAGACTGGCAACTGGGTCCTACCCATTCACAGTCAGGTTAGCCAAATGCAGACGACAATTCTATTCCTGCAGCTTCTTCTCCCGCAATTCTCGCCTGTGGAACTCGCTCCCATATTCTTGCTTTCCTGACGGCTACAACCTCCAGAAATTTAAATGCAATCTCAATACTCATCTATTAACCACTGGACTCTAGCTCTCTCCCCATCCCCGTATATCCTTCCCTTTCTCTCCACCTATGTATCTGTCATCGCACCTGCATTCTCAGATTTCTATGCTCCTTTCTAACTAGTTTGTACTCCTCACTTTTTTCTAATTAATCTTTTTACAGTTATGTAGACCCCTCTTCTCATCAGTGGCATTTCTTCCTTGCTCAGGGTGAAATGATTAAAAAAATATATATATGCATACATTTCTATTTACATATATCTACAAATAACTTATGTATATAAACACTCTCGTATTCACACACCCACATAACCACCTATGATGACCATATATATTTATGTATACACATAATTATTATTAACACATCTATGCAAAAGTGTACACATATACACACAAAAGAACCTACAATCAATTACTTACATTATACAATGTAGTTATACATGTGTACAGGCATGTATAGCAAATACATTGGCTAATTCAACCACAATTTCTTCAATGCGTAAAAAATTATCAAAGAATAATTTACACAGAGGGAAAAAACTTAAAGTGTGATCACTTGAAGTCCAGCACCAACACATATATACAGAAATATACAGATCAACAAAAAAGGATATATTCAATTACATGCATAAATCAAAGTCGCTGTACACATATACTGGCATATATATCAATTACATAGCAAATTTCTACTTTTTTTGTTCAAAACACAAAAGTTTTTAAAGAACGATCAACATAAAATAGGAATGAACCAATATGCATGATGGAATTATATATATTTCAATTTCTATATTAACAGATAATTTAAATTTTTTCTATGGTGGCATTTAAAGATGATTTTATTTCTTTGGTAAGCTAGTTTTGACTGAATTTGATAAGACTATTTTTTCGTCTAAGCATAAATTACATCTATTTCTGAATTAATTAGGGGTTTGAGATTTGCCTATAATCTTCCATTCAATCTGTAGAGAGAGATTTCTGTATTTTAATTCCCAAAAATACTTGAAATGCGTGGTTTTATATTTTAGGTGAGGTTTAGAGAAAGATTGGTTATCATTATATAGTCGCTGTTTTCAGGGTCTGGTAAAATCCCAATGTTTACTTTTCTCTCTTTTTGTATTCAATAGGGAAAATAGTTGCTTGCTATATAGCTTTTTCGGACTTGCATATACCTTCAACTGGGCATTTGTTTTTAACGCAACAGTTACATAAGTGTTTAATATTTAGTGATTGTTATAAAGTTTACCTAGTATGCTACAATTATGTGATGCTAGTGAAAGAATAGCTCATGTTTAATGTTTTCTATTTTAAAAAACTACTTAATGGGTTGTTTCAGTTTAAATGTCTGTCGATCAATATATATATGTAGACCCCTAAAACGTAGATACATACGTTTTCGAACAATGCGTATTTTGTTCAGGGATCGAAACAAATAAAGAATATCCTATACTACAACTACTAACGATAATTTATGCGATGTCTGCCTCAAAATTAATAAGTGATTTAATCAAATACAGTCTATTTTGAACAGTGACGATTTAATTCGTTTCAAATATTTCCATTAAAACTTTATTCAGTCTATCCTTCTTTTTTGGGTACACTAGTCTGCAAAGCTTTATTTTTCAGGCTTCCAACAAATGATTCATTACGTTCTTCTTAATCTCTTTCGTACTGAAATCTTATTTTACAAAGACGCTTGTAGTTTTAAAAGAAAGAAGAAATCATAGAAAGACAACTCGAGACAGTATGGACTGGTGGTGAGATATGTAGGGTGGAATGTTTTGGTCGAAAATCTTTATCCAAATCGTAAAGAAAGAGATACATTCAGAAATTCCGGAAAATTTCCAGGCACGTAAATGAAATTTCCAATTTTCTTACAGTCAGTCACTGACTTCATATGATTACACTTTGAACTCGTTCAGTATCTTTAGATCTGTTACTTCCTAAATTAACTCCAGTGGCTACTCCGTTCAAACATAACCTACGCATAAGAAAAATACCCTTAAGGCATCTACATTAGACCTAGAGGAGCGAACACTATATTGTTTTTCGCTTAAGAATTTGATTCTGTAAAAATTATCAACAGCTTTCTTGATGATATCTTCAAAAATATCTGATGACACTAAGGAGACTAATCGAGCGATATTTGGCAGAGTGATGACTTACCTACATTTGTGCATACACTATACACATTCTCTGAGCTTGGGAACTATTTCTCCTTAAGGAAGTTGTTAAATAGACTTTTCAAGATTGGAGACTGTGATATTGTTGTGAAGTAGTTTTCGCACTGAAGGCTATAATCGTTTTATGTCCGTTGCTAATCGACTTAATGTACCTAAAATGTTAGGAACTTGGTAATCTTCCACTGAAATCTGACTCCTTAGTATTCGGCGAATTGCCGACTAATATCAGCTGCCTCGTAGTTCTACTGAACACCCATAAACTTCCCGTTAACTCTTATTAACATAGAAGAGGGTCCATTATTTGAGGAATAGGTGTGTTTCCCGATAAGAGATATAACATGGTCATTCTCTACTACTAAACAGTTTCTCAAAGGACCAGTAGATTAATTACAATAAAGTATTTTGATGAGACTGGAAACCTCCTGGTTTGAGAAAGCAATTACGCAGAACTTGTTTTCTGTAAGGTGGGGGAAGTAATGTAACGAATTACCTTTGTCTAACATGGGTTTCGGAGATATGTTTATAACACAAATGTTTACTTTCTCTGACCAAGATAGAATAAACTCAGTCATTTAAAATGAAAGACACTAACGGCTTGTCTCTATTGATAATTATGTTTTCGATTTTCTATGAATCGTGGAATCCAAATATTTGTTTTCTATTTTGGCTTGGACATCTGCGCATAGGGGAATTTGTACCATATCAATTAAAATTTACAGTATTTATATAATTCGTAATATTGTCTTCACCTTTGTTGCCATTTGTACGACTTTTCGGCTGTTGTACATCGGCCAAAACCTCATACGAATGGCTACAAAGATAAGAACAATAGTCCGAATATTGTAAATACTGTAAATACTACATCATCTCAGAAATATAGACAAATATGAATTAATGTGTATATCAATTCGATAAAATAAATTTTGATAGAAACAAATTTCGAAATATGTAATATTTCAATTCATTATATGTGTTGTATACCAGCGACCTATACCAGAGCCACATATACCGTATAAGCTGTAAACCAATGTTGATGATCGGCTTTAAATATAACAACGAACAATGTATATATAAAATATATATATTCAATTAGTTTATTCCCCGTTGTGTGTAGAACAGTAGTCTTTCCCTGAGTTCTCTTCGTCTCTAAAGCTTGACTACTTCCTTTTCGTATGTCTTTTGGTCACCGCTTATGACTTTTGCAGGATGTTATAGGCAGCGAACGATCCATTTCTTTCCATTGTATGGGTGGTGGGAGTTGAAGTTGAGGTATTGTCCGGTGAATGTTGGCTTGTGGTATGTGGATGTCTTGAACCACACCTCTGTAAAAGTAATTAGCACATCCAGGAATACCATTTTGTTGTTCCTCTCTTTTTCCATGAGGAACTGTATGGATGATCTTACTGAGTTCAAATGGTCAAATAGGGTCTGGAACTCATCTTGGTGTGACCAGAGTATGAAGGTGTCATCAACGTATCTCAGCAACAGAGTTGGATTCAGTGCTGTGAATTCTAATGCCATCTCTTCAATGTTGTCCATGAATATGTTAGCCAGTGATGGTGATAATGGCGAGCCCATTTCTCAGCCTTCATTATACCGATATATGTCTGATCCCAATTCGAAGTGTGTTGTTTTTGCGCAGAAACTCAGCATCTCCATCAGGTTGTCAAGTGGAATACTGGTACGTTTTCCTAGGGATGAGTCCAAGGCCAGTCAGTCCCTGATTACCGATAGTGCATCCACCGTGTGTATCTTGGTGAACAGATTCACCACATCCAGGTTCAACATCTGGTCGCAAGCTACCTCACATGTATGGTCTACGTAATATTCATAAGGACAATTTTTTACTCAGTAAAATTTAATAAAAGTTTAACTCGGGAATGAACCCGTCGCATCCGTTTTTTTTGTTGGCTATAAAAGGGACCCACTCTGTTACAAGCCAAGAGTAGTTTTCGTAGTATGTTAGATCTAATTTTTAATGGAAAGAGAGATGGGTTGTTGTATATATTCATTATATCAATCGTTTCTCTGTCAGGTACATTAAGCAAATATATTTGCGACACCGAGTGATGTTACAGCTTCATTACTGTGTTTTTGTGTTTTTAAGATTTGAAGTAGCTTATTGGTGGATTTGATGCTGTATTTAGGTATGTAGGTGCAATGAGTTGTTTAATGACTTTGCTGAGTTCATAAACACGAGTGGGGATCTGAGATATGATAGGACGGAGAGTGAAATTAAGTTTATATATATTTTTTATGCTTACATATATATATCCCGGTTTATCGTCACCAATTATTTGAGAAATTTTAAGTCGTCTTATTCTGCGATGTAAATTGTGATTAGTTTGTTGATTTTTAATTACAGTGGTTAATGAAAGTTCTGTTAACTTTTGTAATTTGGTATGGTCATCGAGTAATAGTTGTATTTTTTAATTATATTCATATATATTTAATAATATAAAGATGTTTGTTTTATCGGCTTTTTTTACACTTATATAAGTATCAAAACAGAGAACCTTGGCAGCAATAATAAAGTTTTATTGGGAGCTAGTATGGATATGTTTTTTTGTGTCTCACTTTTGTAGGCTCAGTCAAGTCCCGATTTTCTAGTTCTGTTTTTATCATCTGCTTTGAAGATTCAGTATGTTTTTTAAAACGTCTATATTTCCGTTTATTTTATTTTTTTTATCTAATCTATTAAATTTTCTGTATAGATGACAGCTGGGTCCGATTTTAAGTAGTTATATTTGGTGGCCAGCTAATTCATAATGTTGATAAATTTATTTTTATGTTTTGGAAGATGAGTATTTCATATTTATTTTTAACGGTATATATATATATATATATATATATATATATATATATATATATCAAATAAGTACCATTTATATATATATATATATATATATATATATATAAATATATGTATATAAATTAAATAGGATTAATTCAAGGATGTTGAATGACCATTTCGATATGAAATCTCCACAGGGGATAACACATCACCTCAGCAACAAAAAATCCTTTCTGAAACTGGAGAAAAAAATCAGTCTATTTTTCTTTTTAAATAGATTTGCAAAAAAATTAAAAAGAAAGAAAAAGAAAAAACAAAAGAAAAAGGAAAAGAAAAAGATAAAATAAAATATACTGGGAGCTAGAAAATCCATTCTCACCTTTGATAATTCTCAGATTAATTTCTCAGATTAATCGATAAACATTTTAATAGTAATAATCCCTTAAATAAAATTTTTAATAAATTCACCCTAAAAATCAGTTACTCTTGCACCTCAAATCTAGATGATATTATTAATTCCCATAATAGGCATATTTTAATGAACGTAAATAATACCGACGTCAAATCTGGAATTGTTGATGAATGCAATTGTAATTCTGTGGATACCTCTCCGGTGTAGGGAAAATATAAATCCACCCAAGTAATTAATGAAGCCCGTATTTCTCCATCTAACAACAAAGACAATTACCGGACTTATATTGGTTTGTCCGCGGGACCTTTCAAACAGAGACTTTACAACCACAGGTACTCGTTTTTGAACCCTAACCAAAGATTCCAGACGGCACTATCACGTAGATTCTGGAAAATGAAGGAGGAAAGGCAGCTGGAAACTAATAGGCTCAGCCTGTACCCCTAAAAATTTTCGTGATAGGTGCCGTCTATGTCTATTGGAGAAGATTCTGATTTTGAAGTATCCTCATCAGGACTTGCTTTTGAATCTTAGAAAGGAATTCATTAATAAGTGCCGTCATAGGGCTGATTTTAAATTTAAAATTTAAAATTTTTAAAATTTAATTTTGCAAATCAATTTAAAAAGAAAAATAGTCTGATTTTTTTCTCCAGTTTCAGAAAGGATTTTTTGTTGCTGAGGTGATGTATTATCCCCTGTGGGAATTTCATATCGAAATGGTCATTCAACACCCTTGAATTAATCCTATTTAATTCATATTTGCTCTGTAATATTTTATTACATGGAGCTCTCTTCCTGTATCATTTTTTAATATTAAAATAAAATTTTAATATTAATTTTAATCGGGTTTTTGGAATTTACCTTCCTGCTTTTTCCGCTTGGATTAAAGTATGTGAACAAATATATATATATATATATATATATATATATATATCGTCTCCATGCGATGTTGATTCCTATGTTCATTCTCTTTCTCTCTCTCTCTGTCGTTTTCTCTCTCTCTCTCTCTCTCTCTCAACCCTATATCCGCAATATTTATTCGTTATACGCTGTCAGATTTGTACTAAATTTGAGCTATAGCTGTATGGATAACCTTGAGAAGATCATAAAAAATATAATAATAGAATTTTAAGCAGATATAACAACCTAAACAATCAATAACATCATAAAAATATTAATGAGCACACTAACAATAATTGCAATTGCCGCGAATATTTTATGTCCATTACAAAAGAAATGTCTAACTGACGCTATTGTCAACCGATGCTCTATTTCTACCACATCAAATAAAATCAGAACCTGTAAATCTTTACATGAGGCATGTCTTCTATGTTTAGAGAAAAACAGAAATTATCAAATTCCTAAAATAAAACTTGCTGAATACACGTAGCAAAATACCTTTAATCTGTCATCATCGTCTAAAATATACCCTAAAATATAGTAAATGTTTCCTAATTCAATATAACTAGACATCTATAATATATCCCGTAGAATAAATTGATTGATTCTTCCATCTTCTGACAATTAATTTATTTTAGTTAATGTAGAGGTCACCCATTATGTCAGCCATATATGTTTGACGTGCAGTGTATAAAAAACAAAAAAACAAAAAAAAAGATTCCTGTCTTTGTCACTTGTTTACTACTTTAAGTGAAAAATAACTTAAATCAAATCCTGTAACCGTTTCATGAGAACACGCGATAAATTGTTTTAGATTAGCTAAATGATACATAATTATCACTCAAATTTATTTCATCACTGATATAGAAAACAGTGTTTCAATTCATTTAAAGTCTTTACACACCTTTGCCCTTACATTCAAATTTCTCTTATTCATCAAGACCTGGATTTCTATTGGTTAATTCAGACAAACCCTCCGAAAATCTCTCCTTTAACTGAGTTGATATGGTAAAATATTTTCTTCTTTTAAGCTTCTATTTTCAATGATTTTTAACAGGAAAATATTCACTGCTTGACAAGATGTCTTTAGTGTTGTAATAAAATATGTTGTTGAAATATATTTTTATTTAGTTACCCTTTTTTTTTATTTCATCCCAAGCAAGGCAGTATTACTGCCACTAGTGTGCAAGGGGCTACATAGGAAGAAAATGATGAGAAAGAGGAACAAGTTATTGGGGGTGTCAGATAATGGGTAACAGAAGGATGAGAATACTGGTGTGATGAGAGTAGCGTGGTCGGAGAAATGAAAATGAGAGAAAGGATGCAAATCAGAGAGATAGAAGACGATAAATGACCTTAAATTTAAATTCTTGGAGATTGTAGATGTCGGGGAAGCAAGTATGCGGAAGGGAATTTCACAGGCGGAAAATGAAAGAAAAGAAGCTGGAGCGTAGAAGTTGCAGTTATATTTTATTAGTTTCAATGTAAAATGGTAGGACCTAGCTGCAAGTCTAGTAGCTCGAGCAAATTCTAGCCGTAAAAATATTTGTAGAAGAGACATAGGGAAGCGATATTGCGCTGGTGAGAAATCAACTGCAGCTGAGCTACCAAGTCAGGACCTATCCCATTACAGATTTTCCGTTGGATTTTGTCAAGAAACCCGAGGTGAGTAGCAGGATGGATTCAGACGGGAAAAACTTCCTGGCTCTACACAGTGAACCGAACTTTCTAGCAGCATGTTAAGCTATGGATTCTATGTAGTCATGCCACTTGAGGTTTGCTGAGAGATTTAGGCCGAAGAGGCACAGTTTTGCTTTCAGGGAAACTAGCCTGATCCATGTTAATGCGGAAAAGAGCAATTTTCTTTGGCGGTTAACGACTTTGGCTCAGCAGCGAGGTTCGCTTAGTCAGCCTCAGCGGATTTTGATTGAGGTGAGAGTATATGGTGGTGTCGTCAGCGTAGATGCCTACTTGGGATCTGATTACATCGAGGAGGTTGTTGAGATCAGCACATGCGTAGGTCCTAGCATAGAGCTTTGAGAGACTCCCGCGTTCGTATGATAGTATTTGAATGAATGCTCGTCCAATACTACCTTCATTACGCGATTGGAAAGGAATGACTGGATTAGATAAAACAATAGTTCAGTTATACCATAGCCCCGTAACTTGCATAGGAGGCCAGCATGCCAGACTCTGGCAAAAGCTTTGGAGATATTCAGGACAAAATCTCGAGTTTTGCCGTTCTTATCAAGATCATGGTATATGTACTCAGTGGTGATCGTTAGCATATCAGTATTAGACCTGGTGAAGCGGAAACCATCCTGTTTGTAAGAGAAGAGATTGTTGTCAGTTAGACGTTGAACAACCTCGGCCTCGATAATGGCCTCAAACACTTCTCCAAAAATCTGTAGGAAGCTTATAGATCAATAATTAGAGGGGTCCGAGCGTTCTTTAGAAATGTAAAAATATAGAGTAGGTAGGAAAGCAAAAATCAGAGAGGTAGTAGTTATAGAGTTTGAAGAGGAGGGATAAGGGGTCAGGGGCACATTTCTTCAGGAAAATGATTGGGATTCCGTTGTATCCGCTCACTTTATGGGGATTAAGCTTTGAAATTGTGTTAGAGACGAGAGAGGGAGTATTGTGGACGTCATTCAGTTAGGCCTCAGTTCTAGGCGGGAAGTCAAGTATAGATACTCTCTTTTTCTCTCTTTATATCTATCTATCTATCTATCTATCTATCTATCTATATATATATATATATATATATATATATATGTATATCAACGATCGTGTGTTCATATAGCATGTCAGAAACATTTAAATAAACGAATATGCGTAAACTTGTCCCGTGAAAAAAAGTATTCATCATGGTTATATAACACAGATGTTTACGCACAAACATTTCTTTCGGTTTAAAGTGGTCAGGTTAAATAAAAAGTGACGTTTTCTTGATAGACAAAGGGAAGTATAGCAATAATAATACTAATGTTTCTTTCTCTCTTCTTTTTTGCATTAGAGATTTAAATTCATCATGCGTTAACGTGGCCAAGATTTTATGCCCTTTTGGAAAACTAAGCAAAATTCAATTAGGAAGATACTTACGACTAGGAAAAACGCCACATGCACAACAAAATGTATAAAATAAAATCAAAAACATATTATTAACTATCGTTACTACCAACATTAATCCGCCTTTAAAATAACTATTGCATTCGCCCAAATGTCCTTAAAAAACATTAAGGACGCAAGAAAAATTAAAAAAAAAACATGCATAAAATTCCTTGTCCATCATAGTTAACTGAACAAGCATAAAAGAAGGATATATAGACATATATATAATATATATATATATATATATATATATATAGAGAGAGAGAGAGAGAGAGAGAAAGAGAGAGACAGACAGACAGAGAGAGACAGAGACAGAGAGACAGAGATGGAAGTGATTTGCCCTAACGTTTTCCTTAATACTTGATGATGACCAATCATCGATACTGACATGACTTTCGCCTATCTGTTTCATCATCTGTGTTCATGACGATAACAGAAGAACGATTCTGGTGGCGACTACGGTCGTTCTTCTTTTAAAGTTTACAATAATCTTGCCTCTGGCGTTTTTCATTGTTTGTGTGGGCTCGTGACAACAAGCACGTGATGTTGTATACATTGAATGGGATATGAAATATAGACTAATTCCAATTTCCAATAATGTGTATGTTATAACAAGTTCTCATAGATAGATAGGAAAGTCCTGCATTATACTTTTACTACTAGATATTAAGTACGATCTAATTAAGATTACTTGACTAGATCTTTTACTACTAGATCTTAACTACGATCTAGTTAAGATCGGAGATTTTGCATGGTGTTTGATCTATGATTCTTAAATATCACATTAAATTAATTAAGAAAAAACTTTATATTTTCTGCCTGAATTTCTAAGACAAAGAATTATCATTAGTTATACTATTTCTATTCAAGTGTATATTGATCTTCCTCACCTACAAGGATTTCTGAACGGAAGCCTTTATTTAATCTACATGCTATCATTTCATGACTCATATGAGGATATTGACAATGGTTTAATGAATTAAGACGCTGGTGTGTGAATTTGGTGACATAGTAATTGTGAGTTCAGGCTCTGTGTCGGGTAGTGTTTAGTTGCACTCAGAGGAAAAGGGGCGTGTAATAACTGAGGAAGACTAAATGAAAATAATAACCAGCAGTGTGACAAGAAAAGACTAATCCTGTGGATTAAATAAAGGCCGTCAAATGAATGGTACAAAGAAAGAAGTAAAAAAAGAAAAAATATTAGTTCGAATCAAACGCTTAGAATAACTAGATTTAACATTCTTGCGCGCGCATGCGTATCGTTCCCTGTAGGTTCCTCAGATCAGTATTTATTTTACACACACACACACACACACACACACACACACTAAAAATTAATTCACACCACGTGTATCTCAAAAAATACAATTGCGCGGGAATTCACCTCTTACCATACCCTGTGGGGTCAAAAACAAGGACGGCGCACCCAAAAACTCGGACGTAGTGGAAAGCCCACCACTTGGTCAAAAATACGATTTTTTGACCAATCAGGGCTCGACATAACAAACGCATTTCTTGATCTCCCCGGAGCAACAGAGCAGAGGGCTTAGCAACCAGCTCACATCAAAAGGGCACGTGACAGCTTGGAGCACACACACACACACACACAGAATCCAGCAGTTCACACAACAGGCAGTATCACGGATCAGCGAACATTCTTTCACCCTCTCTTTATCTCATCTCGCTCGCTACACATCGTCCTACCTTTCCCTCTTACATTCCCAGTTCCTTTCTTACTTCCTTTTTTGCAGCTTTAAGGACAACTTCATTTTTGTACAAAAAAAATAATTCTTTTATTTTTTTACGAGAATAAACAAAAGTTTATTTTACTTTATTTCCGGCTTTATTTCATGAACCAAGTTACGCCGAGTCGACTCGTAAATAAAATTCCCTCCTACAGTATACATAATTCCCTGTCAGTTACCCAGATTGATATACAGCAGAGAAAGATCGGAGGACAAAACGGTAGAATAGTTTGAAAATAATCAGTGATTTTTCTTTTTTGTTTCTTATTCTTTTCCGTATTTTACTAAACTTTTGATTCATGGTGAAGTTCCTACGTATGCACTTTCTTTATCTTTATCTTCACTGACGTCGAATTTATAACAATTTTAAAAAAATTAAATTGTTTCATTTTCTACCAGCAAATTTTGAAAGAATTTTCCTTTTGCGACTTAAACATCAAGCGCTTCTTTTGTTTCTATTTTTTTTGCCGTACTTCTTTCTTCATTGAAACGTCTTCTTTGGAGTTATTTCTTCTATCATTCTTTTCCACGCTTCTCATGTATTCATTCTGCTTTTTCATTCTTTATTTTCTTTATTATATAGTTATCATCTTGCAATTGACCGGCTTTGATAACATTTATTTTCTTTTTCTTCTTCATTCTGCCGTTCTTCAAAAAAGCCATTTGTCTTTCAGCAAACTGAGGCAAGACAAATTCTAGTGCCGAAACATACTTAAGTTGTTTATTGTCCATATCTCAGTCAGATTATTGTTTAATGCACATGCGCAGGCCTACTCGACATTTGAGTGCCTGTGACTGCTCATGATGGAAAGGCCTTTCAAATGTGGATGTTATCTTAATTTTATCCAAGTGTTCTTGAATGCCTTAGCTGCTTAATGACACTTCCAAATGACATTACTCTATCTCACCACCCTTCTTGGTAGTCGTCAGAAGAAAAAAAGTTATTTTCAGTTCTTCTAGAGGAAGATTAACTGTCATTTTCAATTATAGCTCCGATTAATCTTGAATTTTTGTGGTGATCAGTACAATAATTATTGATGAGTGCAAAATATATTCATTTAGTCGGCGTCTCATTGAGAAAGAGATAAGTTTATTAATTTGTTTTACTGGATCATACTAGAAAACTTGACTTTCGAACCCAGCTTACTGTGTAAATTATTTCCAGTGGCTCTTGTGGCTTTCGGCTACATCACGTTGTAACACCCGTTACCGTACACCCACCGAAGTTAGACAAAGTTGAGCCTGGTCAATTTCTAGATGCGTCGCAGTTTAAGAATACCAGCTACTGTAAGCTTCGATGTGAGATTGATGCAATTGACCATGGATGGGAATTATTAATCAGAGAACCGAGTTACATTTCAAGTTAGGTTCGTTATATTCACCTACGCGCACTCAAAAAAAAAAAAAAATTGAGAAATTTATGAGTCTACCAATTTTTCCAAGCTATAGTAACACTTTTATCGCTAAAACTTTTATTATCACTAAAGAAAAGATTTTTACAATCTAAAACAATTTCCTGGCTTTAAATAACTTTCAGAGGGTTGATAAACGTAAAACCTAAATGAATGAAGGAATAAGTCAATCACTGTGGCTTCCAGTGTAGTAGTATCAGCCGTGTATAATCGAATCTTCCTCTTATTCAGGGTGCCTAATAAAAATAAATAAATAAATAAATAAAAAACGCTTATTTTATTATCAAGATGCTATCTTCCAGGAATAATTAAACTTGAATAATCTGGAAATACCACCTGCTGTAAGCTTCATGTCAAGACAAACTATGTCTTCTTTTGGTACAACGAAACCCGCTACTACCTGCACGAGTCGGGTCGTCTGCGACTAAACCAACGCCCTCACTGGTTGCAAGGTCGGTGAGAAGGGAGGTGTAGGCATCTTGCAGGGCCAATAACAAGACATGTGAAGAGCTCTTATAAGTCAACGGTTGCCCACACAAGCAACCATCAGTGGTTTACATAGTCTTCACCAACCAGCATTGTCAATCGTGACGAGTACGGCCAGTCCCCTGAAATGATGGATACGAAAACAATGGAAGTCATCCAAGGAGAGGTTCCTCAAACGAGAGTGAAAAAAACCTGATTCCAGGTTCCTGATTCATATCATTGATTAATCACTCGACTCTCGCGTAAATACTTAACTCTGATTGATTCATTTATGATTTGTCAATTTCTGCTCAATCACGTAACACTTTATTTAAAGGTTATTTTCAGTCAATTTTCATCTTTCTTTCTGCCCTTTTCGGATGGCTAAACAACTGACAGATTTTAAGCGTCAAGTTAACGTTCTTTTCATAGAAGAACGCTCGACGTGAGGATTGACGAAAGGTGTAGAAATTCTTCTTGATTTTATTTCAGTCACACAAGTCGTCATCAGTTTTCAACGTCTGTCTCACTTCTTTCTGAATTTATTGCCCTTTTTTTACTGGGCACTCTGTAGAAGATTCTCTTTCTCAAAAATGTTTTTTTTAATTGTATGTCGTAACTTTTAAAAGATAACTTTTATTTCTTTACATATGAATTACAGTGATTTTTGGAATATAGTGAATAGGTCTGCCGTTATCTTTTCTACGTTTATGAAATTAGACCTATTTTTTCTAGACTGAAAACAATCCATACAGCCCAGGTTACGCGTAGCTTGTAGATGAATGTATTTGCGAATAAAATATTTTCCGAATGTATTTGTGAAAAAATTATTTCTTGAAGGTATTTGTAAGAAATGTATTCCTCAAAGGTATTTACGAAAAAATAAACGCAACAGATTATGCTGTAATTTGAAGTGTGTACGCCGCTTCCTCTTTTGGTATTACTAACATTTAGGTCACAAACACATTGCCTTCAAATACATAGTACCAAATGCACACACACAAATTATTTTTAATAATGTATTATTATATACATGGTGCGATAGATAAAGTGTTTACCTTTTATGTTTTTAATTTCGCTTGTGCGCTTTGTTCGTTTTTGAATTGTCCACTGCACAGAATAGTAAGATCAGTTGGGTAGAAAAAGAGCGTTATAAAGACATTAACTCCGTCAGATATTTGGAAACGACATGCTGTACTTCTTAATATTGGTGAAAGTTCCCAAACGAACATTTTAGAGTTTTGGGGTGTCAATCATAGAACAGTGCAGAAGATTTGGAATGAGTTGAGTATATCTAATGATGATTACGTAAGTGTTTGAAGTGATCACTATTGATGGCCACGTTATGCACCATTCATCTTACCACAATGCCTCAGAATCAACACGAAGGTTTTCCCCAATTGTTTTGAGAAGGTAGTGATGAACTGTGTCAAGAGGTCGTTGCTGGTAGGCCTTATGTCTGGCGACAGGACTCTTCACCATGTCACACAAGCAACAGAACTCAGATATGGTTGTCAGACAATTTCTGCGACCACATCATCCCTTATATCTGGCCATCTAACTTTCCAGACTTCAATACCTTGGCTATTATGTTGGAACAACAGCTGCTCGAGAGCCCAACAAAAATCCTTGTAATACCTAAGATGAACTAAAGGAGACAGTCCAGAAGAGTGGTACGAGAGTCTGAAATAGACTGGAAGCCGTGGTTTAAGTCAATGGAGATTTTATTGAATTAATTTACTCATATGTATTTTAAAATATTTTTGTGTAATATTGGTGAATATATATCTGTTAAAATAAAGATGTCAGTGTTAGTTTTTTTTTTTGCTAATTTAGGCAACAATCTGTCCATTGCAGCCTTTATATTATTATGTATATATTTTGTAAATATTGGTAAAGGTGCTAGTTTTCCGAAATATAACAATGTCTGATATTCACAAATATAACAATAGTCTGATATTCACAAAATATTACACAGATATTGCAACATCTAACGTCGACGGTCTTCTCACCATATTAAAAAACACTTTGAATCACTACTTTTTCTATATTTGTTGAAATTTTTGCTGATATCAATGTTTTGAATAAAAGAAAAATAAAGAAGAATTAAAACTTTTAAAGAGACAAAATCATCGAAAACAAAACCATATTAACTTAACGTCTTCTTCGTTTTGCTACGAAGGTTTATGGCAAATATTCATGCAGGCAAAACAAATGACGGACAAACCACAAGAAAATAATGCACCATTTGTTTGATAGTGTGCGTTTGACAATAATCTCGCAACAATGATAAAACTGTGGATGTCAATAAATTTGTATTTCATTTGCTTTGCTTTAAAAGCTAGATACAATATAATGCATAGTTTCTTTCGTATAATCGTAGTTACTGTGAAATTATTATTTGTCGACACGAACAAATTATATCAAATTTAAAACAAAAAGATGCACGCACACACTAAGACACAACTTCAATAACCACAAATAAAAAGCAAATGCACGCAACAATAGCCTATTGAATTAAAGCATTAGTTCATCAATATGGTGATAAAAATTCTGTGTTCAATTTCTGATTTGAGTAGTACCGACATCCACTCAGTAACAGAAATTCAGTACTAAATAAGAAATGAAAATGTATAGTTGAAAGAAAATAATCACTTTGAAATCCCCTGAATGTTAGCCAGAGCGACATGCACCTGGAAATGTCATAACTACTGAATCTCTGAGAATATAACAACAACATCGGGAACAATAGGCCGAGAGTAAGTAACCTTTTTAATCATATCATCCTATGTCAGGCAGTGAAGCTACTAAGAAAGAAGAGCTTACGAAGTATGAATGAATAAGAAAAAAGTGAAGCATTAATGAAGCGCGAGAACAGAAGTGTAATTAAGAAGGCAGTTGATAACGATTGAGTTTTCAGTTCATTTTTTGAAGATCTAAGATATCTAGGATGCGTGACACAGAAAGAGATTTTCATACGGGTGAAGTGCGAGAAAAGAAAATATTAGCGTAGAACATAGAGTTACATCTAGTAATTCCAACTTTAGTGAGATGAGACCGTGTTGCTAATCTAGTAAAGCTTAAAGTCAAATATACGTACCATAGAGAAGAGTTCATTCAAACAGTTACCATCAAAGTATTAATAAGAAAAGGCACAAAGAACCACGTTACGGCAGTTAAAAAGCCAGTCAAGCGATAATTGCGAAAAAAGCTAAAGATGTTAGCATGAATTTAAATAACGTAAATGCTGGTTACATATGAAATTCAGATATAAGACAATTCAGCGATAATTGCAAAAAAGCTAAGGATGTTAGCATGAATATGAAAAACGTAAATGCTAGTAACATATGACAGTTGAAATTCAGATATAAGCCAATCTAGCGATCATTGCACAAAATGTAAAGATGTTAGCATGACTATAAATAATGTAAATATTTCAAGTTATCCTCCCAGTAATTAAGACATACTCTAATCATATGCTAATAACAAGTATAAGAACGTTAGCATAAATATATATAACCTAAGTAATATTAAAGGGAAATCCCTAAAATTCAGACGTAAAGCAATCATGTGTGAATAAATACAATGTTGAGGATGTTTACATGAATGTACACAACGTAAATAATTGTAATATACCACCCACCAAATTGAGACATAAGTCAATAAACCGATAAGGACAAATTTAAGGACGTTAGCATGAATATAATTTATGATAACTTAACATTCCAAAAATTCAGGCATATAAGAATCAGTTGATAATAATTCCTAAGAAGAGTATTTTTCTTGAATAATTATAACGTAAACAATGTTAATAAATCATCCTAGAAATAGTGACATGCAGCAAATCACAACAAAGCTGAGGTTGTTAGCATGAATATAAATAACATATATATGTTAACATATCATACCTAAATTATCACATACGGATATAGGGTGATAATTTTAAAAAAAATTGAGGATGTTTGCATTAATATCAATAACATATATAGTGATAATTTATTATCCCAGACATATATAATTCAGGTGGGGATAAAAGATGAGGATGTTACCATATATAAATACCATGAATAATGACCCATAAATAAGGATAACATAGCAACCCAAATATCAACCCCTTCAGCAATTAGCTGATAATCTAATCAAAGATGACGATGTTAGCAAAATATCCAAAAGGTAAATAATGACAAGACACCATTCTAGATAATCAAATTTACGCCAATTGGTAACAATAACAACGAAGTTAATTTTATTAACAAGAAAAATAATGAATCAATTCAAACATCCTTTCATCAGGTGATAATAACAACAATTTTTACGATGTTACCCTGAATATAAAGTACATACAATATATCATACCAGAAATTCAGATATGCGTTAGTAGAATTGATAATCATAACTAGGTTGAGGATTTTAGCATGGTATAAATATCATAAACATGATATGCGAGATATTCAGACATACGGCAATCAGTTGATAATTACAACACAGATAAGACTGTTTGCCTGAATATAAATAATTAGACATATAGGAAGTCCGTAATAATTACAGCAAAGAAGAATATGCCTGCATGAATATATTAACGTAAAGAATTATAATATATAATCTACAAAATTCAAACATCCGGGGATCAGGTGATATTTTGAGTTTAAGTTTGAGTTTTGTTGAACGGCATATCAACATCTGTGGGCTATTTAATGCCAAAAAGGTGAGGTTTTAATGTTTTTTTTAATGTTCAGTGAGAAGGTTGATTAAATCAAATTTGAATGTATTTTTCTTTGGTTTTTATTCTTTTTTATTTTATAAAACTGAAAATATCTTCTAGTCTTTTATTCAAAAATGTTTTGTGAGAATTTTTTTCCTTCAAAATGTGTTATATTTTTTTCAAAAATGTATATTTTTCTATAAAAGTCTATGTATATAAAATGTATTTTTATACTTTCATAGTGTTTTGACTCCCACTTTTAGGGTTAACCATTTTTCCAAAGCTAGGACCCTAACAGGTGCTACCATTCCGGGTCAGAATGGTCCTGGGAATAACAGCAATTAAGAGGTGGTTCTATGCTCCTCATAACTTCCCAATCAGAGGCCTTGCTGCGGGATGCAGTTTACCGTCATACCCAGGACCATCAGATTTTAATAAATACAAAAATATGGTATGAATATAAAAGACGTAACTATTGAACTTCCCAATCAGAGGCCTTGCTGCGGGATGCAGTTTACCGTCATAGCCAGGACCATCAGATTTGAATAAATACAAAAATATGGTATGAATATAAAAGACGTAACTATTGATAACTAACCAATCACAGAAATCCAGATATACTACATTTAGTTTATAATAACAACAGTGTTGAGTGTGTTAGATTTAAAATTGATAACTTGTCAACCTCGTAATTCAAACATACGGCAATCAGGTGATAATAAATACAAATATGAGGCCGTTAGCATGAAAATAAATAAGATAAATAATGAAATCTTACCATCCCGGAAATTCAGACAAGGTAATTTAAAATTGATAACTTGTCAACCTCGTAATTCAAACATACGGCAATCAGGTGATAATAAATACAAATATGAAGCCGTTAGCATGAAAATAAATAAGATAAATAATGAAATCTTACCATCCCGGAAATTCAGACAAGGTATTTGTGCATAAGTGAATGCAAGGAATTAAACTGGAATTCGAACTCGGCTCCTCGATTTGTTGTTCCGAGCCGATATCCACTACTTCACAACGCACATACTTACATGAATATAAGAATTTCTAGGATGATAAGTTATCATTTTTTCCGTTATTTACATGAATATAAATAACAAAAAAAAATGATAAATTATCATCCCAGAAATTCAAACATACCGGAATCAGGTGTTAATAACAACAAAGATAAGTCTGGCAGTATGAATATACATAATGTTAATAATATTAACTTATCATCACAGAAATTCAGCATACTCCAATCAGGGAATAGTAACAAATATATGGGTGTTTACATGAATATAAATAAAGTAAATAATGATCATTTATCATTCCATAAATTATTATGAATATTTTTAATTCACCCCAAGAAATATGTTACTGCCATTAAGACTGATGTGGCTTCTTGGAAGTAAAACGAATGAAAAGATTTTAGAATATACCGGAAACACAATCCAAAAAGTAAACAACGGATACACCTCTTCTCTTTTATGTGTCGTGCCTTTTCAGGACGTAGGTGATCATAGATTTCCACTTGTCCTTATCCTTTCTTGGCCTTAGCATTATTCCTTTTGGTATCGCTCCCAAACCCTGCCTTGCCATCCACTTGCTCACGTGCATCAATTATTTCTCGCACTGCTTTTTCTATCTTTTTCACTCTAATCGTTCTGTGAATATTAGATTTTCCAAGCACTACTTTTTAAATAGGTGTTGCAGAAACCTCAACTGTCTCTTCCTGATGCTCAGTATAACATCTGTTTAAAAGATCAGGAAGGATTTTGATATAAAATCTTTTAAAAATGACAATCATTTACCATCTTCCGTCTTCGAGTGTACACACATTCCACTTCGAACAACGGCTAAAATTTATTTGTGAATTACAGGATTACCACTGTTTCATTAACTCGAACTTAAACTCTCAAAGTCGTCAGGGAATGTTTCTTAAATTTGATAAACATTATCCGTTAATTTTATCTTACAATTTTTAAGTATTTATTTTATAAATTTCCCCTGACCGGTGTTGGTTAACCATTATTACTTTACTCTTCAAGTACCAAAAGAAATATTTCTAGCTATTTCTTGTCTTCGAGAAAGTCTATAATTTTTCTTTATACATTGCGCTGAGGAGCGGAAAAGTTCATTTCAAGTAGTAACATCTCGCCTGTTAAACTGCCATTTTGACGTTGCTTTCGGCGGAAATCAGAAAGGTTCGTGACTTAGCTCCCATTATTCTTCTCTCCTATTCAGTTTGACGCCATTCTCACTCATTTTACTGTCTCCTGTATAGTTTTAGAAAGCATTTTTCACCCCATGCCACTATTTTCCTTCCGGGTAATTAAACTTGTCGGCAAGAGTTCTTCGTTGTTTGTCTACCTTGTAATATCTTTCCCAGCTCATCTGAGATGAGGATTTTGAGGTATTTACATAAATGTTGTTTGTACATGATCAACATATTGCGTAGGTGTATAAAATGCCGAAATAAATATTATAAGTTTAAAGTAAGTCGATAAAAGAACTGGTTATTAAGTATTAAAGTTAATGTGATAACATTTTTATTCATTCGTTTGAATGCCTAACTTAAAAGTTTGAAGTTAACTAACAGCAAATTTATTCACAACTTGTGTCTCTACTTAGTTAACTCATAAGCTAACAAAATATTTTCTTTTTTTCATATTGGTTTGCTATTGTATTTAACTGAATTATTCGTTTGTGTTTTCTTCTGAGACAATTTAAATATTGGTTTTTTAGGAAAGCCAATTTTTCACTACTTTCTTTGCAGCAATCGACTGCGTCGGACATAGAAATTTTATGATTAAGGGAATTGATATAATTGATTTTGTTTAAAACTCTGTCTACAGTTCTTTAATTACACTAAGAATATTATTATTCCAAAGTTTGAAGTATATATTTTCTAAACGTAATGGCACAAGGTCACACAGGGGAAAACACTGTAAAGAGAACGTAATACATTTCTATATTTACCTTTTGTGGTAAATCATATAAAAGAATATATATATATATATATATATATATATATATATATATATATATATATGTCCGTGTGTGTGTGTGTGTGTGTGTGTGTGTAAATATGCTGGTAGCATGACGGGGAATCAGCAAGTCCAATCAGTTGCGTTCACTTTAATCTAATACAATTGGTAATGGCATTATTAAAAATGACCTTATGATTGAATGTTTTGAATTTATTGATCAAACAGCTAGCACTATTCTCGATTGAAATTTTTTACATGGTTCTCTTAATTTTTTTAGGAAAATGGATTCTTCAAATTCAGTACCTGTTATTACTCTTTCAGAATTTATGGGGGAGTGATTCCTTTGTATCATGTTGATTTGATATCAATATCCTTTGTTTCATGTTGATTGGATATCGATAACTTCATTATGTCATTATTCCCTCTTCGAGTTGCGTTGAGATCTGTTTTATCTGTTGCTGCTGTTAAAAATTCTTAAGCTATTTGGTTTCTGTAGAGAAGGAGACACGAACGGCAACTTCGGACTAGGAGAGCGCAACGAAAGAGGAGAAAAATGGATCCAATGGTGCTCAGCCAATGACCAGGTCATTACTAACACCTGGTTCCAAGAACACCCACGACGTTTATGGACATGGAGAAGCCCAGGAGGTGACACGAAGAACCAAATAGATTATATAACTATAAACAAGAGATTCAGGAACGCAGCAGTCCAATGCAAAACATACCCAGGTGCTGACTGCGGAAGTGACCACGTCCCAGTCATCTGCAAACTAAAAGTGAAACTCCGAAGACTGAAGAAGCCCAGCATATCACCAAGACTGCAATACGACACACTAGAGGACGATCTCACTCTGCAGAAAGAATATAATAACAGCGTGAGAAAGAAATATGAATAACAAATTGGAAAAGGATACTCAAAATGGGGTTCACTAAAAGAAGCAATGGTGAATTCAGCGAACAACATAGCCCCAAAGGAAATCAGACGCAGAAAAAAAACGAGTGGATGACCGAAGAGATCCTCCACATGATGCAAAGGAGACAAAAAATATCGCCAAGACACGGAGCAGAGTACAAAAAACTTCACAGGGAGATAAGGAACAAATGCAGACAAGCCAAAGAGAAATGGCTCAACAACAAATGTGCAGAAGTAGAGAGACTGAGCAGGAACAACAAAGCAGAGATGCATAAAGAGATAAGAGAACTGATGGGACAAAAAACCTGCTCCTCAACAAGATGCATAAAATCCAAGGAAGGGACAATCATATTAGAGAAAGAGGAAATACTCCAGCGATGGGAAGAATACATAAAGGATCTCTTTTGCGACAAGAGAGAACAACCGAGAATACACAAGGAGATGGATGGACCGGAAATACTAAAATCCGAAGTGGAAGCTGCAATGGCCAAAATGAACAGAAACAAAGCACCTGGTCCAGATGACATAGTGATAGAGCTGCTGACAGCCTTAGAAGAATATGGCATAGAAAAGATTACCGACATAATAAACGAAATTTATAGCAGCAGAATAATACCAGAAGACCTATGCAAGTCGATATTTATAGCGCTGCCGAAGAAACCTGGTGCAAACGAGTGCAAACTACACAGAACTATCAGCTTAATGAGTCACATTACAAAACTGATTGTCAGAATCCTGATGAATAGAGCGAGAAGCAGAATCAGGCCAGAGATAGGGCAGGAACAGTGCGGGTTCGTCAAGGACACTGGAACAAGGAACGCCATATTCATGATTAGGATGCTCTCTGAAAGGGCATTACAAATGAAGAAAGACTTGTACCTATGCTTCATTGATTACGCGAAAGCATTCGACAAAATACGACACAAAGAATTGATGGAAATGCTAGGCAACCTCGACATTTTCGGCAAAGACATAAGAATAATCAAGAATCTCTACTGGCAGCAAACGGCCTGCATACGGACAGGTAACGACCTCAGTAGATACACAAAGATAGAAAAAGGCGTAAGACAAGGATGTGTCTTTTCACCGGATTTGTTCAACCTATAGAGCGAGAATATTTTGAGGACCCTAGATGACACACCAGGATTTGATATTGGAGGCCACAACCTGAACAACATAAGATATGCGGACGATACAGTACTAATTGCGGACACGGAAAGTAAACTTCCAGATCTCATACAGAAAGTAGCAGTGGAGAGTGACAAGAAAGGACTACAAATAAACTTTAAGAAAACTGAGTGCATGGTCATCAGCAAAAGATACAACCCAAAATGCCAAATACAGGTGGGGGATAACAGAATCAAACAAGTCCAAGAATTTAAGTACATAGGAAGTGTTCTAACAGGAGATGGAAAGTGCGACACGGAGATCCGAAGGCGAATTGGCATGGTAAAGGACGCGTTCCAGAAGATGAGCAAAATACTAACACACAGGAAAATCTCAATAGAAACGAAGAAAAGAGTGCTAGACTGCTACGTGATGTCAGTTCTTCAATACGGCTGTGAATGCTGGACAATATCATCGAAAATGATGACAAAACTGGAAGTGGCCGAAATGTGGTTCTACAGAAGGATGCTACGGATATCGTGGACTGAGCATACAAGCAACGACGAAGTGTTAGAAAGAATGGCAACAAAAAGGAAATTGATGCTGAGCATCAGGAAGAGACAACTAAAGTTCCTGGGACATGCAATGAGGAAGGAGTGCCTGGAGAACCTGATACTGACTGGACAGATAGAAGGAAGGAGAGACAGAGGAAGGCAGCGGATAACATATTTGCAGGGTCTGATCAGGTGGATGACGGAACGGGGGTTGCCAGGAGCAACAGGAACAAACATACTAAGAGCCACAAGGGATAGGGAGACGTGGAGATCCATGATCGCCTACGTCCTGAAGGGACAGGGCACATAGAAGAAGAAGAATTTAATTCAGTTCTTTGTTGTTACGTAAATTATTTTCATGTCTACGGATCTAAAGAGCTTTGTTCCCTGCTGCTTCAGCAATATGAATCTCAGCGTTTTACTAAGTTGGCAAATGGTTCCCACACTTTTACAGATTAAACAGTTAAATGTAACCGCCATTTCTACTCCAACAGTTTATATTCTCAAACTTCCCACCTGTGTAACGCCCTTTCGTTTACTTGCTTCCCTGATAGCTATAATCTCTAAAACTTTATAAGAATTTTTTTCTCTATTGATGTGTACATATGCTGCTATGGGATAGGCATAGCAGGTATATAAATATATATTAGAGAATTATGCAAATTTTTGCGTTGCTTGATGACATATGTCATCATTGTATCTTTTACTCTATTAAAAAGCAAACTCGGTTGCGAAAGGTTTATTTTCATTCAACTTTATGCTTTATTATTCCGTAGATTTTTAGATATCTTTCTCAAAGTCCTTTTCAGTAGGCTCATTCTTGTTTATACTTGGAGATGGACTTTGAAACGATTTGGTGTACATTGCAATATATTATGTTTCTTAGGTTAATGGGGTCAGGCTTCAAATGGGACTCAGAGTGATTTTGAGACGAAGGGATTTTTTCTGCGTTGGCTCTAATTGTATGATGATATTATGCTTGTTATGTTTCTTCTACACTTTAAATTATTGGGCGCGTAGCAGAGTGGTTAAAACGTTAGATTTCTGACCATTAGCTCCTGTTCGAATCTTACCGTGGCCGATTTTTCAGGAAGGTGACTTATTGATGCTAGCAATCTGAAGAAGGTGACCTCCGCGTGCGGAAGCATTGGATATTTCCTGAAAAACATACCACCGGTTGATCTAAGTGAGAGAAATTTGATGTGACCGGATGTTTGAGCATTCTGGCCTTGTTCAACCTATACCTAAGGTCTAATCAGCATAGTTAGTGGGCCCTGTGAGTGTTGAACACACACAAACATGCCTGAGCAGGTTTCTGCAATGGAGATTATCAAGCTGTCCTAGTAGACAAGAGTCATTGGGGCACAAATATGTTTTATTACATCGTTTACTCTGCTTGGATTCAGTAATGTCGATTCCATTTTTTGATAAAGTTCTTTTCTCAAAATTCTAATTAGTTATTAATTTTTTGTTGTTGTTGTTTTGTATATTATTTCCGCTTTTCTTTACTTTGCTGTTTGTTTCATTCTTTTATCAATATTTCATATCAGAAAGGTCATTCAATGGTTTTAACATTGCCTTGTAGTTATTCCTGGAAGGGTCTCATGCACATCATCTAATGAATACAGAATAACATTATTTGATTCCTTTATGTCGTTTCCATTAAAATTCATTCAGATTAATTTGAATTCTAAATTATTACAGAATTATAAAATCAGTCTTTTATTCTTAATCGCTTCGGTGTCATACAGATGTGACCTGGGGTTTATGTAAACGGAGACAATGTATTTTTTCGTTTATTGTTTCAGTTATGTGACAAGTAATTTAATATTTCATTTCTGAGATGAGTAACAGTTAACTTTAATAAACATTAATAAATGTGGGCGACCAGAGTGCAATCGATCGAAATGTTGTGTCTATAATAACAGTTACATCAACCAAGATGAGAACGATAATTTGCAATAAAACAAGAATATTAGCAATTACTGATCCCAGAAAAAAATACTAAACTATGAAAGGCGGTACGAATACGCCATCATAATAAAATATATAAAAAACTGACATGAATATAAAACCTATAAAGACACACCACCAACACCAGTCGGGACGGTGGTGTAAGTATTGGTTATATATGTGCTATTGTCATTAAGTGGCCATGAGTTCAATACTTGGATCAAGTAGTAAAGCATCAATTCAACAAAAACCAAAAATAACTGACATCACATGGACAAAATATCACAGTAATCAACAGGTAAACCATATTAATCAATCAATGGATATCTGATGATGATCAGAGAATAATGCGTCGAAATGCCTATCTATAATAACATCTATATCAACCAACATGTGTACAATAGTTCGAAATGTTTAAAAAATATAGTTACACGCAGTACAAGCAACAATGCATTAATCTTCTCAGCTCTGGAATTAAGTAACAAGATGTATTGGTTCTCATTAGTCTTGATTGGCAACCAGTTTAAATGAAGAAAATAGTGATTACAAAAATGGGGAGAAAACAGTGAAAAACCACTCATTTTACTTCTGCAAGAAGCCATAGCAATTAGAAGATACTAATTAATTAACACAGGAATTAAGCGTTTATGACTGTCCACACAGCCCGCATTAATTAATTCCTGATGGAACCTGTCAACTCAAAAAGTAATGTGCATAGACAACATCAGTTTAGATCATTTCATGTGAACACTTTATTTAGATGGTTGTAAGAATACCAATAACTATTTGAAATTTGTAAAGCCCTATTTTTTCTCTTGATTCTCTTGATCTGTTAAAGTAGAGTTTGAGTTTTGTTTAACGGCATATCAACACCTCTGTGGGTTATTTAATATCAAAAAGGTGGGGGTTTAAGTTTTTTAATGTTTGGTTATAGTGAGAATGGTTATTTATTTAGATTTTAATCAAAATTCGTTTTTATTCTTTTTTTATTTCAGAAAACTAAAAATGTCTTCTTGTTTTGTATTCAAAAATGTTTTGCTGAGAATAATTTTTTTCCTTGAAAATGTGTTATGATCATAATTTTTTTCAGAATGTATTGTTGTTAATATTTTTCCTTTAAAAATGTATATTCTTCTCTAACAGTTAATTTTTATGTATATATTTCTATAAAAGTGTATCTTATACTTTCATAGAGTTTTGACCCCAGTTTTGGGCGTAAACTATTTGCCCATGGCTGTTACCCTAACAAGTGCTATCACTTTGAGTCAGAGTGGACCTGAGTACAACAGCAATTAAAATGTGGTGCCGCGCTTCTCACAAGCTTCCAATCAGAGGCCTTGCTACCTATTAAAGCAGAGGTCAAAAGATATCAAACTGAAAATGTATTTATTATCTTATATGCTGCTTTTAATATAAACTCATTATCATATATTCTGTTCACTAAGGTAATAACTGGCATCAAAAAGAAACCTCACATCCTAATATTTTCCTGACTGCTTTAAATGTTATTGGTTTCGAAAACAGGCAAACGTAGAATAAAGGGCACACACAAAAAAGGCATAAATGTGTCAGTTTAATGAAATGAAAGATACACAACTGTTAATTGAATAAAATATCATAGAAAAGATAACGTGTATATAATGCTTTGACAGTATCGTATAAGTATGATAGCAGCCATAACAGGCTGAACAAAATGCCTTGAATAAAAATATACCCGCTTAAGATTGATATTTCAAACAATTCAATGGGTGTGCGATAGAAGAAAGGTTTATTTACCCAATTTCATTTCTCATATTATGAGTTTTACTATATCAATGATATAATAAGGCTGTATTTCACAGAAAGAACGAAATGACTGAAAAAAAGAATGACAAACATTTTTTGTCCACTCTGAGAAGTATAAGGCGCTAAGTCAAATATATATTTACATATACATATATATATTTGTACCACACAGACAAAATATAACATGTATAAAACAACAGTGTTTTTAAAAAGGAGCCTTACTTTTAATACTTCCCGAAAGAAAAACTATAGAGTTAGTAGAATTTCTCTAAAACCCTGGTGACTGCATGTGTTTTACCCTGTAAGACGCAACGATGATACGAAGGGACGTGCTTGTTCTCGGGGCTTTACATAGCAACTGATCTTCGTCAGTCTAATGACTGATGTTACTGAACGGCAGTCATGTAACCTTCGTGAAATTATTTCAGCAAAAGGGAGATAATCAACTTTTGTACCTCTACAGTTCTAAAACATATGATTTACCAAACGCCACTAAGATGGAGGTGAAAATAAAATCATACAAGGTTAAACAAATGATAATAAAAACAGTTTATAGTGCAGGGTGTCTATTTCTATGCCAAAACACATCAGAGACCGCCGTAGCAAAATCATTAAAAGAACCAAGCATCGGAAACACACGTGACGACATGCATTATTGCATCATTTTTTAGGTAGAAGTATAAGATTGCTTTGTAGATAACTGTGACGTCAGAAAAAAATGAACATTCCTATTACACTAAAAACGCATAGGGAATTCTTATGATATATAATATTTATAGAAACGTATTGAATATTACTAAAGTACGTTTCATATGTTTGCAAAGATAAAAAAAACAGTGTTTTTTTAGTTTTAGGCATTTCGTTATACAGCATTTAGTTAGAAATTATTCATGACAAATCGGTTGTGCCGGCAAATATGGCTAAAAATATTTATATTTTGTGTATAAAAACAACCTGTAATATTAGGGTCAAGGATGTATCTTCTCACTGGGTCTATTCAACGTATACAGTAAAACAATTCCGAAAGAACTAGAAGTCCTGCCAGGATTCGTCGTTGGTGAACACAATTTTAGCAATAAAAGAGATGCAGTTGTCACAAAAGATAGCAAAGAAAATGAAAAAGAAAGGACTAAATGGAAACTACAAATAACTAACTGCATAGTCATCAGCACAATGAGAAGCTCAAAATGTCAATTACAGGTCACCTGTAGAAATTTAAAAATTTGGATGGCGTTCTGAGAGAGGACGGTAAATGGAACACTGAGATCTGAAAACACACCTGCATGGCCAAGGACGCATTTCAAAACCTAAACAAAGTATTGAGAGATTGGAAGATTCCGTTGTCAGGAAAGTCAAGAGGGCTAGATCTATCCTCCTGTATGGAAAAAGTTTCTCAAAGATGAAGGAGAGACTCGAAGCAACTATTTCTACAGAAGTATGCTGACGACACTATGGATCAAACATGTGAGCAATGCTAAGGTTTTGGAGCAGGTACAAACAAAAAGAAACTTATATTTATGAATTTCCTGGCTACCTACATACAGACATAGCACGAAGTGTTTCTTACATTATTCCTTTGTAGAGAATTTTCCTCAGTTTTCAAGAATCTATAAGAAATTCGATAAAACAATTGTAGAGATCTTCTTTTATATGCCACGTCCCCTCCGGACATAGGCGATCATGATTCTCCAAATTATCATATCCATCGTGGCCATCAGTAATGTTTTTATCTGTTACAAGCCTCTCACCCCCGTCTGGTTATCCATTTACCCAAGATTGTCAGGTTGGTGGTGAATGCTCTTGCTTATCTCTCTTGCCCTCGATATGCTCGGTGTGGATTGTTTTACGTGCTACTATTGTCTCCTTTTTTTATCAATTATTTGATTTTTTTTGTTTTTTGTTTTTTGCTTTGCTATTTTTAAGAATTTCTCATTGTTTAATTTGTTTAGGTTTTGGGATGAATTTTTTGCTAACTTAACGCGGGTTCGAATTTCGATTATTTTAAAATATTCTTTCTTTCGCATTAATTTACAACTTTTAAGGCTAAGAACAACGGCATCTGGTGCCAAGGAAGTCATCTTTTCATATCAATATGCTGATACAAATTTCTTCCCGGAAGCAACTGTATAAGTCTGTGCAAAGTCTATTTTAGTATAATTTGAGGCAAGACTTATGACAAAAAAATAATATAAAACAACAACAGAAAGCTTATTTTTACTCACCTAGATTTAAAAATAATATATTTCTCTCTGATAAATATTACTTGTTAGCATTGTAGATTTCTATATATAAAATGAATGGTCCAGTAAAAACGTAGTAGTGTCGCGTTTGCCAATATTGTTTGATTATGTAAAATCTTTTCGTGCTTGCGTTAAATCGTCTTATTCAATTGTTGGATATTGTACAGAAAAATGGCTACATTAAGGCAGACGTTTCACAACTGATAAATTGCACGAAAAAGAACATCTCTTTTTTATTATTTGAATAGTGAATCCTTTCTGAATGAAATAATGACTAAGATAGCGTGTTTAGAGCGAGACTTTCCGACAATGAAGGGGAGGGTAATGGACATTCACTGATTCAAACATGGCGTATATTGTGTCTAATTCAATTTTCTATGCTGAGGTTGCGTGGACATTCTGTGGCCTTTGGTCAGTTCCATCTGGACAATAAGACCTTAAATCTTTTTGACAGTTACGGAAGGGAATTTGCTTAAATAATGTTCCAGGTCAGAGGAACTGAGAGCACGGTCTATTTTTCGGAATGGAATGTCTGAACATCTCGAAATGCACGCTAGTTATTGATTATATTGGAGAAAGAAAGAAATCAAAGCTGTCTACCCAACTTGGGCGTTTAATATATTCTTCTCGATTTCTTAAGATATATACATACTTTACCATTCCTTTATTTTCGTCGTTTTTATTTTCCATTCTTTACTTTCGCCGATATTTCTTCTTTGCAATGGTCTTTCTTTCATTATATCAACCGTTGTGTTTTTCTCCAGTTCGTTTCTAAATTTTCCCTCATTCGTTTCTTTTTTCTAACTTTTAATTTGACTTTGGTTTTTATTGATCTCCTTTTCTTCCTTTTTCGTATTCATTCCCGTTATCTCCGATTTTGTTTCTAGTCTCTCTTTTTCTCTTATACCATTCTAATCTTACGCTTTTTTTTTGTTTCTTCTTCTTGGCGGTCATAGCTCTTCACAATTCTTTGTCCTTTGTTGCCATGCGTGTGCTCCTAGGTCAAGAGGTTAGGGTTGTGCTTCCTTTCATATCTCCTCATGGCCTTAGATCAACATGTGGGCCTACATCAAGTGGCTTGAGAAAGTAGTGCTGCCTGGGGTTAAGAGGATGGCTGCTGGATGAAACTATGTCTGGCAACAGAATTCTGCGCAAATGCCTTACGAGCAAAAAAAAGAACAACTAAGTCTTGGCTGTCAGGCTATTTCTGTGACCACCCAAGCCCTAAATCTGGCTACTTAATTCCCCAGACTGCAACCTTGATTATTATGTGTGGGGCGCAGTTGAGCGAGAAAACAACAAAACTCCCTGAATTACTAGAAATGGACAGCAGGCAAGTATTAAGGCAGCATTCACCAAATTAAACAAGGAGACAATCTAGAAGAGATCCATTGGGTGCCAAAATCGACTAAAGGCTGGTGTTAAAGATAATTTTCTTGTTAAAATTACTTTTTAATTTTTCAAGATATTTTTGTGTAATTTTAGTAAATATATTTGTTAATATGAGATATCTTTTCAATTTTTCCGTAATCTAGACGACAATTGATATATCGCACATTATATATATATATATATATATATATATATATATATACATATTACAAATAAATTGCTATTCATTTAATTTCCTAACCCTTTAACGTATTAAAGACTGTAAACATTGTTATATATATATATATATATATATATATATATGTGTGTGTGTGTGTGTGTGTGTGTGTGTGTGTGTGTGTGTGTGTGTATAAGCCAGGATCTCTTACAGTTTGAAAAGACAACACATTAGAAAATCTATATAGAAAAAAGAAAATATAAACATTTAAGAAAAGAGAAGTGTAACAATCTAAAAAGTAAGGAGATACAAACAATTGAAAGCCGCAGAAATACAGACTGACAATTAAAAAGAAGAAATCCAAGAACGAGAAACTAACCAAAGATTTATAGAAAAGACACAGAGAAGCAACATTACGGCGGAGGAAAAGTGACTGAAACCAAGCTGCCAAATCAGAACCGATAATATTAACTTTATTCCTCTTTAGATTTTATCAAGGATCTCATGTTAAATAGCCATATGTGGCAGCAATATTTAAAGCATGAATGTATGGTAGACATAGGTATGTTATACATCCATATATATATATAATCTAGTAATAACAAATGAACGAAAATATAACTTCTTCTAAATTTATTTTCCTCCAGAATCCTTACAATAATTCCGAAGTTTTTCTACTGACAAAACGATATACACTATTCATTAAATCTTTTAAAAATACATTACAATTTTATTCAATTTCGTTTTATTTTTTTTTCAATTGTGGGTGTTTATCAAATCTCAATCCCGAGTTATTAAAAGATGAATTTGTTGCTATGCCTATAGAAATCATTTATTACATAGATATATAATATTTACTCAATTAAAAGTAAAAAATAAAACAACAACGTAGCCATTTTACTTTCCTTAGAAAGATAACTTAATTAGTTTATATTTTCATGCGCATTTCGTCTCAGATGTATCTTGATGTTTGTTAATGAGTTTTTACCTTTGAGTATTTTCTAACTTATCATAATGTGTAAAGTAAATAAATTAACAGATTTTTATTTCCGTAAAATCTCTGTCTATCGAAAACAATCCATTCAATAAGCGCTATTTTTGATGAACTGGAAAAGTAACCAAAGACTGTATACACATTTTCTGAAAGATCCTCAAACATAGAGAAGAAAATCTCCTGGAAAGTAACCGGCTATTGATGAATGCGATTATTACAATGATCAAATCATGAGATAACATGAAATAAAAAAAAGAAAAAATCTGAGAAATACTTGCATGCAAAGGTCACGGAAAGATAGAAGGGAATGTAAAACTCTAGGCTGACAAAATTGTATAAAGAACGAAATCCGAACTTGGTTTCAAGGATGGATACCGATGTTAAAGGCGTGGCCCTAGCATTTTTCCAGCATCTAGGGGTTGACGAAATGTAATGATATGGAGAGCAGGTAACTGTTGCAGGAAAGATGGTCTTGCATTAGATTGAGGGTAACTGAAATTTCCATGGAAGCGTTAATTTACTTTCCCAATCTCTAGTGAGAGATGAAGTGTAACGTAGACTTTCTACAAGCCAATGTGCCTATTCACATTGCATGAGGGGTCAGGATTTCTTTTGAAAAACAAGAGATTAAGCTTTTGAAATTAATATTTACTGCTCCTCATTTGAATGTTATAACAAACACTTGGGCCTCAATCTAGTAGCACGAGTAAATTTATGTAGTCGGGACACTAGGGAATGAAGCTTGTTAAAACAGACGCCGTAAAAATATTTTTATTCAAAAGAAAGAGGTAAGCCACATTCCATCGGTGAGAAGGTGACTGAAGTCGAGTTGCCATTATCGAATATATTGCAGATTCGCTTTTGAATTTTATAGAGAAATATGAGATGAATAGCAGAAGCACCCCGGCGACATATGGCAACAACATTTAATGCACGGTCGAATGGTAGATTTATAAATGTGTAAAATTGATTCTGACGAGAAAAACATCCTAGCTCGTCAAAGTGACTCAACATTTTTAGTAGTAGATTTTCTAATGTTTTACTGGCATATTTTTATTAAGATGTTAGTCATTGAGTTATAAACAATAATTGGGAGACTCGTTATTACATATTTTATTTTGTACAACCTTCATCATATTCGCAGGTACTTCAAGACTCCGTTTCGCACAATACCTAGAGCCATATCACTGTTCTCGTTCGATCAAGGATATTAAGCAATGCCTAGACTGAACTATATGTAGTTAGGTGACAACTTGGAAATACCAAGTGCTACAAGCTTTGATATGCGCGTTGTGTAATGGATAACATCTCAGAAATATAAATTGGCAAACCGTATTTTGTTTCTGTTGAGTTGATCATATTTCTTATGACCTTGGGAAAGGCATAAAACTATCTTTTTTCTCCCAGTTATGAAATAATTAGTAGAAATTGTAGCAGTTAAAATTACTTTAACCAATAAAATCTAATGTAATCTAAAAACATTTTCTGGCTTTAAATAGCCCGTAAAAACATAAAAACTAAATCAATGAAACTTTTATTACGAAAAGAATTTTTTTAATCATTTCACCCCAAGCAAGGCATTCTACTGCCAATATTGCGCATGGCGTTACATAGGGGAAGGTGAAGAGAAAGAGTGGTTAGATATAATAAATGTCAGAAGGAGGGTGATAGATAGCTAAGGATACCGAGGCGGGGGATTGGGTAGATGGGAAGAGTGTTTGAAAGATGGTTAGTGTGTTAGGAGGTGTCTATTGACCTTACATTTAAATTCCTGGAGATTGTAGCCGTCGGGGAAGCAATAATGTAGAAAAGAATTCCACAGTTGGGAAGTGCGTGAAAAGAAAATGTTGGAGTAGAACTTGCGGTTGAATTTTATCGCTTTCACTGTAAAAGGGTGGGATCTAGTTGCTAATCGAGTATCTCGTGCAAATTCCTAGGGGGCACCAGTGATCTAAGTTCATTGGTGCAGAAGCCGTGAAAGTATTTATAGAATAGACACAGGGAAGCTACGTCGCGCCGGTGAGAGAGAGACTGCAGCCGGTCTGCCAAGTCGGTATCGATCACATTACAGACTCTCCGTTGTACTTTGTCAAGAAGCCCGAGGAGAATAGCAGGGGCACCCGACCAAATGTGGCAGCAGTATTCAATGCACGGGTGATGGTAGATTTATATATGTGCAGGATAGTTTCAGACGGAAAAAAACATCCGGGCCCTGCATAGAGAACCGACTTTCATAGCAGCAGATTTAGCAATGGATTCGATATAGTCCTTCAACTTGAGGTTCGCTGAAAGTGTGAGACCAAGGAGGCGTAGTGTTTTACTCTCTGGGAGGCAAGCCTGGTCCATGCTAATGAGAGGTTTATGAATTGCTTACATTTCTAATAAAATGCAAATATTTCTACAGTTAAGCATAGTGCTGTATGTGAATATTATGACACCAATCTTTTAATCACACGAAAAACTCTTTGATAACCTTAGTCTGAAAAATCGTGTAGCATTTGGACAGGTTAAAGGAGATTATTTCATCCCAATCTCTCTCTCTCTCTCTCTCTCACACACACACACACACTCTCTTACTCTCACTCTCTCTTTCTCTCGATAATGCGATACATTTAGGCGAAACTTAGATTATTTCAGACCACATATCATACTTACATTTTCAGTCTCTAGATTCCAGAGGGCGCTGCTAAATCTCAGCACGCATGATTCATTTTTTGTCTAATTCAACTATCATCAGAATATCTAAACTATTGTTTTTACACCTCATTTTGATGTTCAGTATAAGGCCTATCACTAAATCCAATGTCTCCCTTCGAGATAGGATTGCGATTATTCATACAGACTGACATCTCCACAGGTCTTGCATCTAGGTTAATTTGCCTTGATAAAGTCCCTCAGAAAACCAATCGTGTCAGGAAAGGATACTTTTCCCCCTTCTATCTCTCTCACACCCTCTATCTTCCTTTCTCTCTGTCTGTCTCGCTTTATATATATATATATATATATGTGTGTGTGTGTGTGTGTGTGTGTGTGTGTGTGTGTGTGTGTGTGTGTGCCTGGGCGTTAATATGTACATTATGTTTTACGATCATTCATGAATATAATGTGAATATTTATAGCTGAGCTCTCACGGTTGTCACAAAGCAGAATGATCTTAAGATGTGAGCTACGAAGCGCACACACCAAAATTACTAAAGCTTAAGTATCCTGGAAGTGTTTTAAACAAGAGACTTAGTATTTGACAACGAAATCAGAAGATGCAATAAGAACAGGATGATGCATTTTAGAAGCTATGCAATGTATTATGAAACAGGAACATTTCGTTAGATACAAAATATACTAAACTGATATCTTATAACGACCCCTCTATTAGGTTGAGAATTCTGGGAAATTCAGAGATGAAAACAGATCTTGCGATTTCAGAAATGTGACTCAACAGATGGTTACTGAGAATATCATAGGCTAAACATAGGAGTAACATCGGAAGTTTTATGGAAAATAGAAGTTAAAACAGCACTTACACAAAGAATCAGAAAGAATTACATTTCTGAGATATTTCATGAGGAAAGAAAACTTACAAAACTTGATACACCCATGAGCTATTGAATGCAGCCGGAACAGATGAGAGTAGCGAGTAACTTACTTAAGGTGTTTGTCTAAGTGGTTAGCAGAAAAAGATTAAAAGATATAACAGAAAACAAATACTGATGACAACTACAAGGATAGAAATTGTGGAGAACCATGGCCGCCCATATTGTGAAGAGAAACTTCACAAAAACGAAGATCTCATGTCTATAATGGCATTCTAAAAGAATGTATTGAGTCTGTTTTGTATAATTCATTAGGATGTCAGTAACAAAACGTATTATTATTCTAATGTCAGTCAGTTGTATTAAGTGTCATGCGGGATACACACTTCATCGATCATGTTTTTTTCAAGACATTAGCTGACTTAGCAGAAATCTTTCCCGCAATATGTTTACATTGCTTTCTGCAGAAAACAGTTTGCCAATCAAGGCTATAGAACCCAATCTGTTCTGTTACTTAACTCATAGCTGGAGAGAGAAGAGACGGATTAATATTTTTTCCAATGATATTTGGGTGTAAGTGACGAATTCAATTGGAATTCGAAGTCGGCTATCCTATTTCATACTCCGAGTCAATATCCACTGCACCACAAAGTACATGTATATTATTTTAACAATTGTTGAGGTGAAAGCGATACTCTATCCTTGTGTGACCCAGCGATAAAGTCTTTTGAAGTTTAATTGCTTCTCTTGATTTCTTGCCAGTTATTTCATAAAATTATTTTTGAGTTTGTGCGCACCCCCTACAAAATGTTTTCATAAAATTTGATAGAACAATCGGATTTAATCTAAAGTAAAATACATTTTCAGAAAAATCGATTTGAACAGATCTGATATTCTTATAGTGAGAGGCAATCAAAAGTGTCTTTTGCAGTCAATAAAGATAAAATTAAAAAAAAACAGAAAATAATATAAATAGATGTAACCGTAAATTCTATGCTAACACTTCACTTCGTTTTCGCTTGTGAAACTCCTTACTGATTCTAAATGCAACCGAAAATTCTACTCCATCAGCTCCTTTTTACGTACTTCTCGCCGATGGCACTCCCTTCCGCATACTTGCTTTTTGACAGCTAAAACCTCCACGAATTTAAATGCAATGTTAATTCCCATCTCTTATTTACTTGACTCTAGTTCTTTCATCACCCCGTGTAGCTTGTTCTTTTCCTTTCACTCTACCTTCGCAACTCTCTTCACACCTGTGATATCATTCTTTTCTTTCCCTTTCTCTAAAACCCATGTAACTGATTCGTCTTTCTCTTAGTTCTTCTCCTGCTTAAACTTTTAATCTCTTATATAGCCCCATGCGCATAGGTGGCAGTACTGCTTTGCTTGGGGTGAAACGATTAAAAAATACTTTTAAGCCGACTTCAATCGGCAAATATTTAGATGCAATGCCAATCGATATATACTGTTCTCTTGATTATTCAATTATTGTCCTGCTCATTATTAATGATTTTGTTCATAATTATTACACATCCAGTAACTCATTCATGTCCTAAAGGCGCTACTGTTTTGCATGGAGTGATACCGATTTTTTAAAAATACCAATTTTACTGAATGTTATCCACGTAAAAAATTTAATACAAAAACATATAGTTATCAATAAAAAGACATTAGCATAACAAACATAATATAATTTCGAAAATTATCTCTGAATTCTATATATAATAATTGTGTTCTGACCTTCCATAAGAAAAAATGGCAGAATGGCATATAATTTAAGCTTATGACAAAATGTTCCGCTCTCTCTATCTTCCCCTTTTCTATCTCTTTCTTACACTCATTCTCTCTTGCTCTCTCTCTCTCTCTCTCTTATATATATATATATATATATATATATATATATATATATATATATATTTATGTGTGCATATATTTATGTGTCTGATCGTCGAAATTTTCAGACAGCTAAGAACTGGTTGAGGTAAGAGCTAGTTACCATCCTTGCTATCATGAATAAATTCATCTATTTATGATCAAGTAGTCCTGGGCAATTGTCTAAAAAAAAGAATATAATACTATTGCATTGACTTGTCCAGTTGAATACTGAGTACTACTGTCACGACTGACTTTAACAAGTGAAAATTTTACTTGACCACACCCCATAACTCAACAACAATAAATAGAATGATAAAGACTGAATTTCTCTTGTCGTCATTGTATACCATGTTTACAAGAGTTGAACGATTCCCTTCTTAGTGGATGGGTACTTACTTGTTTTTTTAGACGAGAACAGCAGACTTTTTTCTTCAAGTAGTGAATATTAAATACTTACAAATAACAGTAGAAGAAATTTGCGTTTGACGCTTTTGACGGCATTACTCTATCAGCTAGACTTGCTATGCTTTTGTGACTTTGACAGGTTCTAATGAGACGGCTCCAATCACTAATCAACATTTCTAATTGGATAGGTAGATATGGGTTGCCGTAATATGGTTTCAGTAGCGCTTGTTTTGACCACCGACAAAACATTCGTCTAGTTCTAATTCAAGAAACAACCTGCGTCGCAGAAGTCGGATCTGAGGCATGCATATTACGTGTCCAAACCACTTTCGATCAAGAATCTTGGTTCCGATTAACTGTGAATGCTTCCGAATATGTAGAGGCAGTATTATCCCTTTAATGTAATCTCAGGATCCTTTGTTGAATACAACTTATTGTACGTGGAAGATTAAAGAAATTTTGTATTTTGTCGTGTGCAAACTTACTAACGCTTGCAACAGGTTGGGAAATTTATTTCGGAACAATTTATAGTCAGTCAGTTAAGGGCCATACGCGATACACGCTTGGGCGATCATGTCTCGAAAGAGACATGACTGACTGGGCAGAAGATAATCCCGCAGTAGGTTGCCATTGCTTTCTGCGGTAGACTGGTTGCCGACCAAGGCTATAGAACCCAATCTGTCCTGCTATTAACCCATAACTGGAAGGAAGAGACGGATTAATACCTTTCCCAAGGGTATTTGCGCGTAAGTGAATACAATGGATTCAACTGGAATTCGAACCGATATCCACTGGACCACAACGCACATCCACAATTTATAGAGATAACCAAAAGCACTGAATAGGAAAAAAGTTTTAAAGGATGGAAACATGTTAAACTTATACAAATGGAGTAGACCTCGCTCAGCTTCGAGAATGCCGCCATCATGGCGTTGAGAATCTTGAATACAGCTATGGTCCCGGATGTTCTGGTTCATGATAGCCATAATTCATACAATAGTATCCAATAAGGAATTCCTGTTTTGTGAGATTCATGATAAGCATCCTTCCTGACAACACACCAAGACATAGTGATCTAGAGGATTAAAATCTGATAGAAATAGTAGTGCACATGTCTGTGATATGACTGCAAAGAATATCGTCTAATGACTTCTGGGTTACGTCGATTAAGATGAAGAAAGATGTATCTGATAGTAAGCATTTCACACACTTATGTGGTGTGCACACCACTACCAGTACTTTGATGTAGGCTCTACGGAAAGATATGGTGAGGCATAACATGGCCCTCTTGGTTCACAATATCTGGAAACATCACAGTCGATTGGAATTATTGTGACTCAACGAGTATGCTTTTGTGGGACTTTGCTATCTGTACATTTCTCTGTGGTTTGGCTATTTTCAAGATGTAAAAGCTATAAAAACACTTGTCAAAAAAGTTCTAAATCTGTTTGAATATTTTTAGTCGTTTGAAAGAAAAGAAGATAGAAAGTGTTAGAAATAGCGACTGTTGTCTTCGTGTTAACTTTAAAAAGTTCGAATGGAAGTTGAGATCACATGTTATGGCAGTGGAATAGATT